>JAODJU010000114.1:109482-124355 GCA_026776725.1 Gnathonemus echidnorhynchus
CCACTCACTTAGTCACTCACAAGTCCTGCATGAAGCGTCAACATGGAGACAGGCACAGACACAAGGCAAGCTAGCGAAGAGGAGCTGGGGGGTATTTCACGAAGCAGGATTTCTTGTTTAGCCACATAACTTATCAGATTTAAGGCAGTATGAGCTACATATAAGTGGCTGATTATATAGTCCATTTAGCCCAGATTATCATAAATCCAACAAGTTATCCGGCTAAGCAAGAAATCCTGCTTAGTGAAATACCCCCCTGGTTGGTAAAATCATATATGCTGGTGTTCTAACATTTCATCCTAGCCTATGGAAACATCCTACCTTTGGGTACTGCACATGCGCAGAATGAAATCAAGCCCCTTTTCTCGTGCTTGAAGAACCGCCCATGGATCTATCCTACCTTGCGTTGGAGTTATGGCTTATTTCTGCATTTTCAATGTTCATACATTTTAAATATTTTATTAAATACACTGATCACACTACTGTCAGCATCACGCTGATTTACTATGCTGTATGTTGAATTGCCTGACATGTTTTAACACTTAATATTATAAGCTATTTCAGACTCACAATGCCTTACATTAAATTAGTTCATGTTTTTTAGACGAGTAACGTATTTATTTTTTGAATTATCCGCTTTCAGTTTCAGCCCATAAAAATGACAATAACATTTTCAGTAAGGTAGCACCGATCGATAGATATATTACATAGGACAAATTTTTTCATGTTGTACAGCTGTCTGTAAATAAAAGTGCCGTGTGACATTGAGGACATTTGACTCTGACTTAGAACCATCTATTTGTTATTACTTTATGGAAGAACAATATTGAGATATATATCGTATGTCACAGTTCAGCTAAAAATATCAAGATATGATTTTCGGCCCATATCGCCCAGCCGTCTGATGACATTTTAATGTCATTCTGCAATCCTTAATATTGACAACAATAACTGTCTTCATTAGGAGATGATTGATGAGGCTCACAGAGATGGCGACGGGGAAGTCAATGAGCAGGAATTTTTAAGGATAATGAAGAAGACAAATTTGTATTAAAGAAAAACCTTTTTATTCAGCAAAGGAATTTCAAAGTTTGTTTTGTATATTAGACGTTATTTTAAAAAATCATATTTTTTCACAATATGATTACAAATTGGTAACGTGAGATAAAAAATGTATTTCATTTTTAGTGACTTGGCATTTATGTATTCTTTATTTTATCGCAAACACTATAATGGCTAAGTTATAAGTTCTAAAAGTTATAAGCTCTAAAATTTTTATTTTCTGTAAAACCCCTGTTATGTTTGACAAAATATAGATAAATTTTAATGAACTCATCATTGGGGGTTACTACTGTACTTGCATCATTTATTCATTCTGGTCAATGGATATTGTAATATTAATTTAATTTTCACCAAAACTAATTGTTAAGACTCCAAGACTTACTAAAAGTTTTAAACCAAACTTTAAAAATAAAAACTTTTTGTTTTTACATGTTTGCTGATCCCATTATTTATTAGCATCTTAAATTTTACCTGTGGTGAATGTTTTAAATAATTGTATTGTAGATCGATTTCTCAGTCATTTAGTTTAATACTCATTTCTAAACATGGATCACTCATTGGCTAATTTAAATTATGTGTTGATTTATTCATTTTAAAGGATAAAACCAAAATTACTTGCAATCATCTCATTATTGCAATTAACATTCTTCATCATTTAATGTATTTGGTCTGAATCATGTGATTTGTGGAAGAGTAACAATTAGTATAGATAAGCACTCAGCTAGAACTCGGCTGGACGGCTAGCAACAATGAAATTCAGTGTTACATATGGCTGCTAGTTACTACTTGTGAAGGTAGAACACAATACTTTATACACCACTTTTATAAATTGCATTTATAATTCGAACCAACCTGAACTTCCGGAAAATGATGGAATTTCTCTCCGCAAATCATGCGGAAAGGGCCACTGACGGGTTTGCAGTTTCGATAAGGACGGCACGATGATAGGCGTGATATGACGCAGACATAGATCACGTACTCGACATGCAGAGGTGAACCGGAAGGACGAGTCAAACATCATCAGAAATGCAATCTAAGTAATTCCAACAGTGAATAACCCCAGACAAAAAAGCACCCGTAGAGAAGGCCTCAGACACAAATATTAGAAACAAGCCATATACTTCTGGAAAAGATTCCTTATTTTGCATGTGTACAACTAATCATCAAACGAAACAAAAAACACCCTGTGATCTAATTATAGACTTAAATTGCGCAAACACAGTTCCTTGCTGTGCCCCTAGAGCACTTGTATTGACGATATCAGATGATCAAACTCTTCCACATTTGAACCTAGAGTGCTGTCTTTTTTTAACGTCATGCTTTCTCGACACTAAATCTCTCCATATCGTCTTCCCCGTGTTAAGCGTCATAATTATTTAATCCTCAAATTATTTCACGGCACGTTTTTTTTTTAGCATACAGTGCATAATGGAAAATTTTATGAGGTTTTCTCATACATAAAATATCCACATATTTTCTATCCTGTGGTTTTGAATACTTCAAATTTCGTAATGTTGGATTGTTTTGCACCAGTATATTTACAACATTCAAACATCAAATATATTTTTAAAAATCTTTATATTCTATGTATGATTTTTTTTCAACATTGCAATGGTCTTGAAAGCACACAAAGAAGAAATGCATGAAAACATGTATTGCATACTTACATTTTCCTTTACTGCTTAACCAGTGCAGTGTTACAATAAGCCAGTCGTAAGACACAAAGAGTGTTGATGTCATCAATAGGTTACAGATCCATGATGCAGGGTAACTGGAGGATACCAATTAGCTTAAACCATACGCCTGGAGAATCTAGAGAAAACCCATAGAGACAGACGGCCTATAAGTGAGAGGAGGTGGATGACTTTCAGTACTCGACATAATAGCCCCCCCCGTCAATAACCCCCCTAGCTCGGCAAATTTTATCATCAGCACCCCCAGGCAAATTTAATTTGGTCCTGGCAATTTTAATTTTGCTTAGGGCCCAATATAAGCCAACCCTGTTGTGAGGGGGGGCATTCTGTAGGATTTTTCAGGGGTCTGGCCATTTCTTGGTGTAGCCCTGAAGACAAATATTATAACACTGAAAGGTTCTTACATTAAAACACATCCTGACACTAACCCAGCATGCCTTTTGGCTGCCCACATCCACAGATGAGTCGAAAAATCCGTAAATGACTAGATGTCAGTGAAAGTGCTTCATGCTGCATCTGCAGGAACCAGGTGTATAGTCAGATGGTGCACAATGTCCGTCTGCTTCAGGTAGCCCGCACCATCATTAGCGTACAACAGCTTCCACCTATGAGGGCAGTTGCGGTGCAACCAGGACAAATATTCCAGAAAGGGATTTCCTAAACATAATTTCAGATGATACCGAAAGTATTGTCTATGTGTCCGTTTGAATTCAAGTACAAAGATGGTCTCGCAGTTAAAGCAGGGTGAAAACGCGCTGGAAAATGTGAAGCTTCATACAATGTGCTGTGTGCGTCACAGTATGGAAAGTGCAGCGGTAGACTTCAGACTCAAAAATGTAAACACATACCCACTCAGATATTTCATTTATGCTCGTTAATGACACGGTAGAGTATATCGGACAAATCTGAACCTTTAGTCAAAATGCGGGTAGTATATATGTTTATACACCAATTAACCATTACATTAAAATCGTCAACCTAATATTGTGTAGATCCCCCTTGTGCTGCCAAAACAGCTCTGACCCATCAAATCATGGACTCCACAAGAACTTGGAAGGTGTCCAGTGGTAACTGGCACCAAGATGGTCACTAAAGATCTTTTAATCCTGTAAGTTGTGAGGTGGGGCTTCCCTGGATCAGACAAGCACAACCACATGTTCGATCAGTTTTTGCAACGTGGTAGGGAGCATCTTCCTGCTGAAAGAGGCCACTGTCATCGGGGAATGTTGCCATGAAGGGGTGTACTTGGTACAATGAGTTTTGAGTGCCCATGACCCCATTGCCGGTTCACCAGTTGGCCTTCCTTGGACCACTTTTGGTAGGTACTGACCCTGCATACTGGGAACACCCCACAAGACCTAGCATGTTGAAGATGCTCTAACCCAGTTATCTAACCAACACTATTTGGCCTTTGTCAGAGTTGCTCAGATCCTAATACTTGGCCATTTTTCCTGCTTCCAACACATCAACTTCAAAAATGTACTGTTCATTTGTCTAATGTTTAATGGCACCCTTGAGAGGTGTGATTGAAATGACATAATCAATGTCATTCACCTGTCAGTGATTTTAATGTTATGCCTGATTGTTGTAAAGCAGTGCTTGTGTTACAAATATATAAGTATATGCATGATGGGATAAGGAGTGAGGATGGCAGGTTTGTCCAAGAATTGTCCAAGTTTTGTCCAAGGTCGACTGAGGGTTCTTGGACACCCAAACCGGGGATATTACGGAATGAGTTCAAAAGGAGAATCACCTGTACTTAGTCAAAGCTAGTTTCTTTCTTTGATAAGCACAAGATAAATAAAGGAAGGACAGAGAGTTGGTCCAAGAATAGTAGGCACATGGAAAGGGAACTCCCTAATCAATGTTATTCACTTCACCTGTCAGTGGTTCTAATGTGATGGCCGATCCACGTATATATAACATAAGCAGAGACACTAGTCAAAAGTGTGAGTTTATTTATATTTTATTTATATATATATATATATAGATAGATAGATAGATAGATAGACACACTCTATTAGGTATGCCTATTTTTTAAATAGCAAATCATGTACTACAACTGAATGCATACAATATGTAGGCAACTTGCTGGTGTTTGACTTAGGAGTACAACGACTAAGATGCCTGATACAAGCCTTTTTGAATGTGGTGTGATTGTATGTGATTGGCGGAATCTCCAAAATAGTCACAGTCCTGGGATTTTGACGCAGTGAAGTGTACAAAAACATCAATTAGCCTAACGGCATGCTCTTGGACTGCAGTTATGTGGCATATGATATATTGTGTATATATAGACAGTACATGCATGAAGCTCTCCCTGCAATGACATTAAAACTATGTGTATGAGTGTTACTGACACACCCAAGGATCCTAATGAGTCATGTGTGGCTGAAGCCACTTTCTCTGAGGTCACAGCTGGTAAACAAATAGGAAACAAGAAAAGTGAGCCACTTTACCACAAGACCCCTTGACATCATCATCATTAATCTGCTCTAAAGATTGTACTTAAAAGGGCTGATTAGCTATGTTAATGGTTAATGCTCCTTTTTTCCAACACAGGTATGATAGATAAGATGTTGACTAAGTGCTGATGTGTGACGTAAATGTTTCCTGTTCAGATAACAGATACAAGCAGAGGTTTTTACTGCTGCATTAATACTTAATCTACATTGCAAATATTTACCCATACAAGTGGGTACAAAATTTCTCTGTCACACGCATAGGTTTGTAATTATATCTTTGTGGGGACTCTCCATTCAACATGACGACCTTAACCCCCACCCAGCCCTAACCTTACGTAACCAAACAAAATACGAGACTTTTGGCATTTTGCCAGAAAAGTGATATAGTATTGCATCAAATGACCTGGCTGCCTGACCTAAATACAGCAGAAATGGTTTTAGAGGAGTTCAACCAGATGGTGAAGGAAACGCGGCCAATGGGTACTCAGCATATATGTGGGACCTCCTTCAGGACAGCTAGAAAAGCATCCCAGGAGGCCACCTCATGGAACTGGCATAGAGGAGAAAGCAGGGTTAGCCTGCCCCTGGAGCAAATGTAGTTCAGGGCCTTGCTCAAAGGCAAATTGGTGGCATCACTTTGCTGACCCAGGGATTTGAACCAGCAACCTTCTGAGTCCCAACCCACAGAGCTGCACCCCCCTTTTTTGCCGATTAATAGTCCTAGATATGTTGTTTTATAGTGTTTATGTCTTTATAATATTCTGAAATGTAGAAAACAAACCATTCTATTGGAAGGTGTGTCCAAATTTTTGACTGGCACTGTGTTTGTGTGTGTATGCATTTGTAAGTACTGGTTTAATCCTTGCTTTTGCCAGAAGACTACGCTAAGCGGCAGATTACTTCCAGGTTCAAAATTGCTAAGACAGCAGTACAGAAGAATAAGGTGAATCTGGAGACATTAGCAATGACCAGAAACCAGCCAGGTAAAGTTGCTCATGAATCGGAGGTCATTAGGTAACCGTGAAAAAGAATTGGAAAAATTAAATGACGTGAAGTGCATTGCTAGAACAGTTCACAACAGGCTTCTAGAAGCTGAACTAAAGTCCCATAAAGCAAGGAAGAAGCCCTTTATTGATGAGAAACAGAGAAGAACCAGGCTGCAGTTTGCAAAAAAACTCTGTGTGTGTGTGTGTGTGCGTGCATATAATTTACAGGCACACGCTCATTAATAGAGAAAAGAGTGAAACAAAAAATGTTGCTGCAGTCTCTTAATTTTTTTCCAGAGCTGTATACCTGGGCAAATATTGGCTTTTGCTGCATTATTATTAGCTGTTGTCTTTTTAGTGACCATATACAGAACATTTTCTCTCTGTCTTTCTGTCAAGGGCTTCTGGCTTTCCACTAGCTTGACTAAATTTATGTCACTCAGAATTGTATTTCTGTAATTCACTATTTATGTAATTCAGACTGTATTTATGCAATTTAGAAAAACAGAAATCTTGGAGTACTGTCAAAAAGCTTGTTTCTTCATTATACGATAAGGTTTATCTAGGCATGAAGAAGACATTTTTCTCAGTGTCATTTTCTGCCTCTGACATGTACCCTGTAGATCCCCACTAACAAGCTAATTAGAAGAGAATATATTATATATGTATATATTTTTCCTGAGACAATGTTCTTTGCTACGTAATGAATCTCTAGATGACAAACTAGACTAATTAAGCTGACTGTTGGAATTACTAGGCTTATTTAAGACATAAAACAAGACATTTCAAAACCACTACATATGATGCTTCACCACCAATTTCCCTCCTACATAATGGTGTGTAGGTACATGTTGAAAAGTTCATGAGATCTAAGGACAGCTTTTGCTAAAATAAATAATTCCAGTTTGTCGGTATGGCCAGAGAAAATGTTCCAAATTTTGGTCATAACGAAACTGGAGCTTCAACTGCAATTTAAAGAAAGAAAAACAGTTACACATGTAACCTGACATCTCAAACTGTATTGTACACGCAATGTGAAAGTCTGTAAAATACAGTTTTAACTGAATTTTTAGCATACATCATTTTTGCACAGTTAGTGTTTTCACAACATTGTTTTCCAACTGTAGCCAAATGTGTAGAACTTGATGCAGAAAGAGGTTTTCATTCAAATGAGACAAATGTATTTTCACAGAGTGCTTCATGAACACAGTACAGTTAGCATTTCTATGTTTTAAGTCAGGACATCCAAGGCAAAAGTGATGTGAGAATATCTGTAGTTACCATCATCATTCAATAGGAATGCCCACTCTTTCTTATAATTATCGTTATAATGCTTGGCTTTAAGAAACCACTTTAATGTAGCCCTTTTTATTAGTCATTTCCCTCTTTTACAAATAACACTAAATTTAAGCCAGGCACTTATAAAGCTACCACAATGAGCTTTTTCTTTGCCCTTTTCAGTTAAAGTTAAGGCCCGTCTACTTCTTGTGAAGGAGGACAGCCGTTTAATCCTAAAGGTCAACTGCATAGAAGAAAGGACACTTTGTTCTCATGAAACTTTTGCTCATTGGTAAGCTACTTATATTAACCCTTCTTGGCATCTCACTATGGTTTTCTGCAGTCGATGCCAACGGTTTTCATTTGGCATTATTTACTGCTCAAGAAAGGTAGTTGGATTTCAGGTTAAGATCATTTTCAAGGTATGTGCTTGATTTCGTTTGCTAGTTTAATGTGATTTTGTGATATATTACTTAAATGGTTACAAAACGGCAGTGGCATGACAGGGGAAGCCCAGTAACCTAAAAACAGATGATGAAAAGTTGATAGGTAGGCAGGTAATGCATTGAAGGTTTATTATTTTTGACTCTCTTTTAGCTGCTACTATTATTATCATTATTCATTATATCAGGTCTAACATACTAGTAATACTGTTAATTATACTACTGTGGAATGAAACAAAATGTCCCAGGGACATTGGTTGACATTTGGGGATTTGTAATTTGCAGAAAGAAATGTAATTTTAAGAAAAAATGATTTTTCTGTATTATACCTTCCCACTGTATCTTCACACAGAAAATTTCAGAACCATACATGCCACATTCTTATATTTATTACCAGTGATCCTGTGTGAAACAAGAAGTTAGAAGATGGATGGAACGTCCATCTATAATAATGTCCATCCATCCATCCATTGTCTAACTGCCTTTCCTAGTCAGGGTAGCACAGGGCAGATTAACACAAATAATATAAACCTTTTTGTCTGATCTGAATTTGACAATTTATTCAGCCAATATGTGAATATTGGTTAAAAATTAAAGGCTCGGCAGGAATGAATGAGTGTGACTGTGAGTTTTCTGCTCCTTTCTGATGAATATATAAAATTAAGTAATTGCACATTTTGCTATGAATTAATCGTGATTAATCGCAATTAAAAACTTGTTTTCCTTTTTAAGAATAAAGCTTGTTAAAAGGCATACTTAAATGTAAAATCAATCACCAAATTAATGTAGAATAATCATAAAAGATGAATATTTCAGATAAAACAATGTAGTAGGTCATGAATGACAAAAGCACAAAAAGTGTCTCTTACAATCATTTGTATGGTTTATATGGTTGCCCCATAATGCACCGCGTGATCATGTTAACTGCATTAATCGTGTTAATTGCACTAAATTATTTTAATGCATTAAATATTTTAAATTAATTGCAATGATTAACGTTCATTTTGACGGCCCTAATATGAAGTAAATTAAATCAGACAATATTTAAAAATAAGTCATATCACTTTAACTGAACAGACTCATTGGTGGATTACATACGGTTAATTTTTTATTGCACAAATAATAAAAAATGCTTAGCATTCATGAACAATCTTGTTATTAGGTGTGCAAACTTGATTCTTAATATAACATTATATTATATTCATATAAATATAAATATCCGACAAAATAAAATGGGAAGTATGCATGAAATGTTAATAAACAGATTCATGTTATCACTGTTCTTGACCAATTAAATTAAGCAAACCAAAATATATTCAGTTAGTTGTGTATTAAAACACTTAGTGGCATATTGGAGTTCAGACTTTCTAATATCATACTGTACATATAAAAAGTGTGAGAAAATTTCAATGCAATCAGCATAACTGGACTATAATTAAAATGTCATTGAGGAAACTGTTCCAAATGCCATTACAAATGTGTTTTCCTCTATTTACTTCTAAAAGGTTATACCTAATTTTATGGTGTTTAATATTTAGTATATACATTCCAAATATGTATTCCCCCAAAGGGAAACTGTCATGACACCAAAGGTCTAATTGTGTGATTTCAAGTTGAATCGTGTTATTACAGGGTGACAGACAAAAATGAAATGAAAAAGATAAAGTGTGCAAATGATAATACAGTCGACATTCAATATGAATGCCCACTCTTTGTTATAATTCTTGTTATAATTTTTACATTACGGCCCCTGGAAGATGGGCTCCCCTGCTGAGTCTGGTTCCTCCCAAGGTTTCTTCTTTCCAGGGAGTTTTTCCTTGCCCCTGTCATCTCTAGCTTGCTCACGGGGGTATTTGGGCAGTAAGGTAATGTAAAGTCCTTCTCACCCGCTATACAGAGTTCTCTCCGACCAGAGGAGCAATTTCAGCCAGAGACTGATTATGACCAGGTGTTCTACAGAGCGCCACAGGAGATCTTTTCTCCCAATGGCCATAAAATTATATAACTCTTCTCTGTAAGGTTTTCAGTACGGGACTTGAACTATGAGTAGTTCCGGCAATCGGTTCAATAATATTTTACACACTACTGTTCCAAACTAATGTTCCAAGTGCAATATCTGACTACATTACATTTGTGCAATATTTCTCCTTATTTACACTGCACTTCTAGTGCATTACTTAACGTGTGCTATATTTAATTCTATTACATTTTACTTCTATTTATTGTTATTTTTCTTTAAATTTTATATCTATATTTTTCCATTCTAATACTTTTTCCTAAACTATTTTTTCCTTTCTTCCCAGTAAATTAATCAGCAACTGTATAACCAAGACAAAGCAATTTCCCTCTGGGATTAATAAAGTTCTTTGAATCTTTGAATCTTGAACAATGTAATGTTGTGAAAATGCGCTATTCAAAATAAAATCGATTGACTGATTGACAATGCTAAACTGATCGTATAATGCGAATTATAAGAATTTTCTTGCTAACACAAAGAATACCCTGTATATGATGACAAAAATAAACACTACTGAAATGATTTGCTGCCATTGATGCAGGCCTTTCATCACAAACAACCTTCACAGAGCGCTGGTTCAGAATTGACAGGTTTCGTCCTTTTACTTTCATATCTAGGTCAGTTCTGAGCCTCCCGGGGTTCCGCAAACAAATCCTTCCTTAGACTGTTACAGGAGATCACACAGGAAACCTTCGTTTACCTGAAGTAAATGCTGAGAGGGGTGACAGCCGTTTGAAACGGAACATTCCCAACAAAAACGACACGCACAGGCAGACTGGGCCATGTAAACACATATGTTGCCATGCCAGCTACTTGCAAGTGATAAACTAAGTCGCACCCGCACATTCAGATTCAAATATGGATTCCATCCTTTATTTGTGAAAGTAGGGCAAAATGGATGATACAGAGATAGCCTATATGTTGACACAACATGAAAAGAAAACACTGCTGCACGAGCTATGACATCGACAAATCCCATTAGCTACGAACAACCAAGAAGGCCATCCCCCACCTACAATTTCCCTTTTCCTGTACTCTTACCGTAACAACCAGCAATGGTTGTACTTAATTTTTTATTGCTTTGAATAATCCTGAAAGTGTTGCCACCTGACTTATTTATTGAGGTGAGTTATAGGTCCTTTCCAAGCCAAATATACAAGTTGTAAGCACTAATGCAAATATGTTTCTGCAGCTAACTGCAGAAGCTTATCAACGATCGCATGACATGAGAACAGAAGTACGCCTTTACTAGACCTCTGTATGTCTCACATGCATTTGTCGGATTCCTGCACGACACCGAAAGCTCTTAAAGAGAGAAATCAATTTAAAAATAATATTAAGAACAGCAACCTGACTCACTCCTTACTCAGAAAGTACCTTCACACTTTCCTTGTTAAACACTGATGTTCCTGGTTAAATATGTAAAATTTGTAGCGATTTACTTGGAAGGCCAGGGATGCTTCTTTGAAGAAAGTACCAATCTGTTCGTTCCATTTATAGTTATGGGAGGTAATACATAACTTGTTAAAACAAGAAATTGTCTTTTAAATTGTACTTCAATTACCCGCTGAATTACCTATAGCCAAAATTTTTAATTTATCAAATTAACAAGACACCCACTGTCCTTTCATCTGTACCTCCACAAACTTTCATACTGCCATAAATATAGATAAGAAATATTATGATTACAAGCATAATTTGTAATCAAGCGTGGCTGCAATGCTGATAAGTAGTATGGCTTGAATATTTGAATATATCAGTGCAAGATAAAATAGCAAATAAACACACACACACACACACACACACACACACACACATTAAAGTTGACACAAACAGGCTTTCTAATGTGGGATCAGTTACACATCACCCATCTTGTACACATCAAAGCAAACCCTCTCCATCACTGTGTCACTTTTGCAATAAATCTATCCTTTCCAGCAGACCACTGTTACCAGGAAGAAAATGAGCATACTAAATATACAATTTTGTGCCCAAAATGTACTTAGACGGCGGTATGCGTTTACTGACATACTGGTGGATAGAGCTTCAAACTGGCTGCACGCGTCTTTCTAACACTCCCTGCAAACGATGCCCCTGCAGGTCAGCAAAGGCCACTATTAAAGGCACCCTTACACTGAGTAGTAAACAGCTGTGTGCTTTGGATCACAAAACACCTTTTTTTTAAATTCCTTCCACTTAGATGGCGTACATGTAAAACTGAAAAAACCCATGACCTAGCATATTGTAAAATGCTAAATAAATTAGGAATTATCTTATCTTTTTAAAAGACAAGTAAAACACTGAATTAAAAAAAATTCCAGAACATTCTGGTTGATTCAGTCAGTGTGAAGTGTGTACACTGGTACAGAAACAGAGGCACAAATATGCTGAAGTGGCTGCGGAATCAAACAATATTGAGTTGTTTCTTTTGTGAAAAAAAGTGTCAATGAATGGGTCGATTTTCAAGAAAATGGTGACTAACACTTCTGTGCAGTCACCCACACGTTACCCCCATTCTCACTCCTTAGTCAGTTAGAAACATCACTTTAAGTGTGGTGCCAGTGGATCTGCTGTTTGGGATAAAAGTGCGTTCCCGCAAAACAACATATTTTGCTACATTTTGAAGTAGAATTTCACTTGAAAATATTCAAGATTAAGGAGTTAATTCTCTATTGTCTTTGTACATAGCAGCACAAGACTGACCTCCAAAACCCCTTTTTGAAATGTATATCAGATGATTTTTTAAAATTATTTTTCTTCAACAGACCTATCATGTTGTATTAATACAATGAGGTACAAAGCTATAGGTTTTATTTCAAACGCATAAACAGTGTAATTTCTATAAATAGGTTAAGTGCCTTACCAGGTACAAGTAGATATAGCCAATATTACTAACATACTCTATATTTTAGCAACATTTATGTTCAGTTTTGATTGATTACTACTGTTATGTAAAAAGCTGAGCATTTTCGGCAATGTCTACAAAAATGTTATGTGGGAAAAAAATTATTGTCATGTATTCTAATCTATGTTTATTACTAGACAACAGACCTCAACGCAACACTTTGCTTTTTGGCTCCAATAAAATAGCGCCATCCATCCATCCATCCAACATTCAACTGTTTATCCAGTATAGAATTCTAGGAAGGTCATAGAGACCATGCCAGGAACAGGAAATACAGGAACACCATTACATGCTAGTCCATCACAGGACATACACATGCACACAGGCACACAGACATACACACACAAGCACAAACTAGATCTGCCCAAGTGTATATTTTTGGACTGCTGGATGAAACCAGAGGTAACCAGAGGAAACCAAAATGGGGATAAACACACAGCTCCATTATATGATATAATTCTTAAATATGAAATAATTGGCGGTTATTGAGAGGCACAAGCAGGCTGCTGACATCTGGACCCAAACTGAAGATAATATAAAAAAGTCAATGTGGTTAAATTCCAGGAAAACTAGATTTTACTCTTTTATTCTTTTCTAGAAAGAATAATTCTAATTGTTAATATACTTGATTTGACTATCCAGTATTGAAAGATGGAGAATGGATGTGTGGTGACAGAATGTTCAAAGAAATGCATAACATTTAACATTTCAGTACCATTACAGCAGCCAGTGCAGTATGTTCCTACTATGATGACACCATCCACACACCACTATAAACTCCTTACGAAGGGAATCCCATGAAAAGTGACTTTTCCCATTTAATGACACCATGGACCAAAAGCAAGTCTACTCACACTGTGCAGTGTAAGAGAAACCTGAGGCCCATTCCCCACCCACTGTTTCCTTTGTACTACGACATAGAAGTCAGCGAGGGGGGGGGGGGGGGGCGGGGATTCTATGGGTGCTGTGACAGACCAGACTTCCACAACTGGCCGATCAGGGCGCTGATAGGGCTTCTTTCAAAGAACTCTTCAGAATGTTTAGAACCACGGGGTTCTCTGAGTTCTCTGAATGGAGGCGGTAAACATCTGATTTACCCCAGGAAGGAAGAAGGTCTGGCCTGAACTATTTCGTTTTTAAAGTGCATTTTTTGTACACTGGGGTGCAAATTTTATCTATATATTCCCCCACGTAAAAACAATATGAGGTGGGGAAAGCTGTCATGGCAAGCCAACATATCAAAGAACTGTCCTCCACCAAAGATTCTGGGCATATCGGGATGTGACGCACCAAAACCCCCTTTTTCCAGTAAAAAAAAAAAAAAAAGTGTACCTTTTACTTATCAGCCAGACGGGCAATGCTCTCTCCATTTTCCATCGACTGCTGCAGCTTTGTGTATTAATTTAAGTTTTACCTTTCCCCCACAAAAAGTGCTGCCAAAATTCCCCACCAAAGCATGACACTGCAGGAAAAAAATAAGAGAAAAGGGGTTGCCAGATTTTCACACAATGTTCCTTTCTGCAGAGGCTGGCTTTCTAGAACATGGGACTACAGTGCACATATTTAGTGCGATCTAGATATCAGCACCCCAGCATACTAAGCTAGGTCTAATTAATTTAAGTAATTAATTAAGTAATTTCTTAATTAGCCAGATAACTTAAGCCAAATATAAGTATTATCCAATACTGTAGGAATGTCACTTACTGCTTTTCTTCAGTTTTCATATTTAGTTTAAGTTATCCGGCTAACTGGGAAATCCTGCTTTGTGGAATAGCCCTCAGTTCTATTGTTGGAAACAGGCAAACATATTTATTATCCACAGACTTGACTTAAAATGATTGCCAATACTTATGTATGTATACACACACACACACACACACACACGCACACACACACACTGGTCGGCCAAAAAAAAAGTCGCCATTTGAATTTTTCGTTAGACCACATTTAGCTTTGATTATGGCACACAATTGTCATGGAATTGTTTCCACAAGCTTATGCAACATCTCACCCTTTATTTTCA
>JAODJU010000114.1:125923-136621 GCA_026776725.1 Gnathonemus echidnorhynchus
CATACCATGTAAATTAAACATAACATGTAAATTAAACTTAAAAATGCATCAAAATAATGGCCTACCAGTACAAGTAACATCCCTGTGAATATATCGAGATATTCACGGATTGCTTCTTACACCCCTCTTACCTCTAGCAGTGTATGTAAAGTTCTGGCACTAGTATGGTTGTATTGACTCGTGCAATAATTTGAGAAATTTACCTGTACAATGACGCAACATACACCTGCATCCAGATGCACTAAGACATAGTATGTGACAGTGTACTCTGCTGTGCGAAGTACAGAAGTTCAGCCAGCAACCATCTGGCACCTCCCACACTTCGACCAGAGCGCTACACAGTTAGGCCACAGTGCCACTCTCGTACTGTACGGCACATCTCCAGCAGACTTAACACCCTGCTGTATAACCTACTACACCACAAAGTTCCTCTCTATATCTTTTGCCTTTGGGAAAGCCTAAGAGTGCTTTCACCCCATTTTCACACAAAAATATATTTTCAATGGTTCTTGAATGAATGCACAACTGTGCATGTATAAGAGAAATCATGGGTAATTTCCTTATTTTGCATATTGACTTAATTTTAATTTATTTTAGTGTGTGTGTGTGTGTTTGCATATGTTTTTAATTGGACCTATATTGATTATTTTGTAATCGATATATTATTTTGAAATAGTGTGCAAAGCAACAGGGGCCTTTTCTATATGGAATGACACCTAATCTCTGTAGGAATGGAATATAGATCAGGTACAAAGAAAAATTGCACCTGCGAGAAAGTCCTGGGCGACTTTCTTACTCATTGTGGTAGTCCTCAAATGATTGCATGATGTTTATGTTACATCAGGTTGGAGCTGGGTGGTGTGGGAGGACGCCGAGTAAAAAAAAATGTTTAGATAAACTTCAGGTACGGTACCTTCTTGAATCAGGAAATAGTTGATTAAAACTGAAAAGGGAACTTGCAGCTTTTTATACTTTTCCTGCCCGGTGTGCAGAAAGTTTGTTTCGCTCGGGCGCACCCCACGCCCAAAAAATTACGGTGAGTCGGCCACTGGAAAGAAACATGAATTACTCATTTACATTTTACGCTGTTTTCCAATGTCGAAGGAGTGTTTTTCCTGTGTCCAGGTGGATACCTATGTATATAAGCAAGCTACTTACCTATGAAAAGTATCGGTAAAGCATTTGAAAGGCATTTCCTGCAAATATCACTTCAAAGTCCAGGCTTAAAAATGAAGTTGTTTGTCTGTTGCCTTATTGCTGCTGTGTTCAATGCAGTGACCTGCGCCTCAATGGAGACTAAATTTATGAAGTTCAAAGTAGAAGAAGTTCTTAAAGAACTCAACCGGTTGAAGAAGGTAGAACAGGTAGGTTTAGTATCTGGACATTTAAGTTAGGCTATTTGGTGCATTTTCAAATCCTTTTTAAATGGTACAATTGATTTTTTTTTTTTTTATTTGATTGTGATTTTTAAAAATGTAAACTGTTTTTATTCTCTGCCATTGTAGGACCCAAGTTTGATGCTGAACATTCCAAGTGATTATGACGTAAGTTTTTATCACTCTTAAATATACACCTGGTTATATTGCTGTTTGGGTGACATACATAGCAGCATTGCCTGCATTTAAATATGTGCACGTGAAAGACTAAAATGTGTTGAATGTTACTGGTGCAGTCTTAGAAAGTCAATGACTCATAGTTTGTTATGCGCCCACATACACTACAAGAATGCAAATTTTTGTATGGGTTATTAAGATATAGTTTAAATGGTTTCGGGATGTGCTATAAATATTTCCATTCAGACATTTTAACTTTAGTCTTTTTTAAAATAAAACATGCAATGATGTGAATAATATTAAATTGTTACAAAATATCATCTGATTATTTATAACATATTTAGGTCATTTAGGATACTTAAAATGATATGTAGTCTGAGCAAAAATACTGTTTTGTTGCAATTTCCATAAATAACCATAACGGTATAGATAGAATTATATCGTTCAGATAGTGACTCAAAAAATGCAGCTTGACATTTGAAAACAACTCATTTATGTCTAAATAAGTTAAGGCAGTTACAGTAAATTGATCATACATACTATTGTATCTCGGGAACCTCTTCCAATGTGTCAAACTGAAAAGGAAAGAATGCCAACCTCAGATAGTACTAGGCCACTTTCTGATTCCAGAAACTTGATGAGTAATTAAAGAGCTTCGACTTGAGCTTACATGTACATGTTGTCCTTTTCACTGGCCCGGTCCAGAAGCAACCATTTTAAATCTAATATCTTATGTTTATTGTGGTTATTTTATGCATCCACACCACTGCTGGGGTCATCTAAAGTAATTTGATGCGACTTAAGCAAACTCAGTTACTTCCTTTGCTCCTCCCCTCCCCCTGCAAAAAAAACAGCTTATTTTTCTACAACCTCGGTTACCAGCCATCTATTTTTTATCAGGATGTGTGTAAGACATATATACATTTTATTAATTCATCTGGAGCTTTTATCCAAAGCAACTTACAGAAGAGGGAAGGGTTACAATTTATGTGTGCTCCCTGGGATTATAAAATAAGTTACGCTAGTCTAATACACAAGGACCTTTGCAAGAGTTTCTGGATTTCTTTGCCCTAAAGCTGGCTACATTTGCAATAGATTATAGTGCTTCAGCAAGAGCTTCAATATTTGAAAATTAAAAACAAGAAAAAAAGGTATTTAAATTATACGTAGGTATATATACCATCGACCCTGATAGAAAAATATGTTTAGAGGATGGATGGGTGGACGGCTATGTTAGATACATTTTCACAAACGTATGGCAGTGTTGTGTCTTCAGACATAGCTACACTCACTCTTACTTCTCAACCAGAGTTGACAGTAAGCAGCCACATCCTGAAAACAGGATGCCTCCACTGTGTTACTGCATTGCCGGCGGTTAAATTAACTTTCTTCTCTTTCCACATAGGAAAACTGCTCTCTCACTGCATTGGACTGCTTCAGGAAGAACCTGACACTTCTGCAAGGCCCGCAAAAACTCATCAGTAAAATCAGTACCAGCCTTAAGAGTACACTGATCGTAAGTCGCTCGGCTGCCTTAAACCACCCCAGACATCTTTGCATGCTGTGCAAATTGTGGTCGGTCTGTTCACACCGTCTTTACGTATCGTTTCAGGTGAAAGCTGTGAATTTCAGACACAAAAAAGATGGGGAGGTGAGCAATTATAGATCGATAGATATTTCATATACTACTTTTTGTAATACTGTTTGTGACAGAAAAAAACGTGCTATTTTTTATTAAAAATTTCCATTTTCTTGTTTTACGCTGCAGACATTCCATTCATAGCTGTTTAAACTTCAACTGAAATTTTCAAAATCAATACATCCATTTTTTGTTTATGTCCTAGGTTGCTATTTGCCTGGACTGTGGCTCTTACCCAAAGAATGACAGCAAGAAGTTTCTAGAAGAGCTTGGATCAGTGCTGCAAAAAGTATGTATTGCTAACATGTCTACAGCATATGTGTATATACCTATGTATATATAGATTGATGGATAGATAGTAATGTAGGTTTGTATATACCTACCTCGTATATATCTATCATGATAATTCTAAACAATTAGTATGATAGTATGAGCGAAAAAGAAAGATAAAGATATGGGACAGAACAGTATAATGCAGTGTGTGGTACAGAATAAGCTTTTCAGTCTTTTTGTTTTATCCGAAAACGTCATTTTACACACTCCACGTAACACGCTGCACTTATATAAACCATGTGACGTAACACGTGCATGTGTGCCCTTTTTAAAGCAAACTGTTCTTGGCAAATATTTCATTATGGAAATCATTCTCAGGTAAAGAGGAAATAGTAGGTATATACGAATCTACATTACTATATAGGTCATTTCTACATATATAGTATAGGCCTATATAGTAATGTAGATTAGCATATACCTACTGTTCGCTCTCATGTACTGTTAGTTTACTATAAAGTGAGAGGAAAACAGTAGTTTGTTACTGCAGCTAAATCAATTTTATTTCTGGATAACCGAATGGAAAATGAATGTGTTTGCCATAGTAATGAATCATTTAGGCCTATATACTCATTTAAGTCACGAGTGTTTATCGTGATAATTACAAACAATTAGTATGATAGTATGAGAGAAAAAGAATGATACAGATACGGGGCAGAACAGTATAATTAGCAGTGTACGGTACACAGCAAGCTCGTTTTCATTCTTGTTTGACCAGAAAACGTCATTTTACACACTCCACGTAACACGCTGCACTTATATAGACCATGTGACGTAGCACGTGCATGTGCCGTTTTTAAAGCAAACTGTTCTTGGCAAATATTTAATTATGGAAATCATTCTCAGGCAAATTCCCGGTTGATGGAGACAATCTGAACCGTCTAAGAAGGATGATGTCTGACACTACCACGAGACCCCTGGACACAGTTTTCATCTCCAGTGCTATTTATTTATTATTTATTTATAAAAGGCATAGTTAGTCGTTTTTAAGCTAAGTTGCAATTTAAAATAATGTTTCTACAGCAGACAATAAGTAAGAATTCTTCAACTGGTCTCAAAGATAATACGGTTTTACGTTGAATTACGCCTGATCCAGTAGGATGTTAGTGGGTTGCTTAGTGTAACAGGTGAGGGAGAATGGGCAGCGCTGCCAGCCGGATGCTGTAACAGCTCACTCTCCATATCTAACTTGTAATAGAGCAGGCGTACAGTAATGTATTTGTGATGGACAGCTACAATATCGAGATTGCTGAAATTGCCCAAATTGACATGCATCCAGTGATCTAGGTCCCAAATGAGAACAGAAGTCGACAAAAGGTTGCATTCACTTTTCAACAATTCAATACATTCACGTACTGAAGTAAGTGCATACATAGTAAAATAAAAGACACAAATTACGGATAAACGTTTACATTTCAAACTCCATTTAACTTCAATAGATACAGAAATGATCAGTTCTACAAATAAGTTACATCGTTGTATAGCTTCAGCATCATTTATTGTCTGGATTCCTGAGCTCATTTTGCTATAAGATGCTTTAGTGCCATCTACAGGTCATTGTGCTCATTTGCACAACTTAGACCAGTGGCCTACCACTTCTGCCCTAACGCGCGTCTTTTTACATACAGTATTAAGTTATTTATTGTCGTGGAACTGTTTTCTTTTGACAAGTATGTGCTTCAAAACAGTTTCTCAAGAGTTATTTATTGAAAAATGTCTCATACTGAGATATGTTGTTTGTATCATTATACAAAAATATGAAATAATATATTTTATAATAATTTATTAATAAATCGCTCTAAAATTTGGAACTGTGTCTTGTGTTGACATTTAAAAATTCTGATTTGAGAATCTTGGTCAGGAGAGAAAGTGATTTGTGTGCAAAAGGTGTTTCTGTCCTTAGTGCAGCTTGTTTTTCGGGCCCCACTGAAAATTCCCCCACCAGCGTAGTGCCTCTTTGTGAACAACAGGGGGCCCCAAAACCTCAAATACCCAAACAAATGTCTGGTTTGAGTGGTACTAAAAACACTATAGTTATCCCAAGAATCTTCACAGACATTTAAACACTATAGTTGGTTGTTTGTTCTTGGTTTGTTCTGAAACTCAGTTTAAACCATAATCCAAAATTATTTAGCATTCATACACCATCAAAAAAGGGTATCAATTTATATTTTTGCTGGCATGGGGCTATACCCACAAGAGTCAATGTACCTTTTAAGATACAGAAATGGAGTATGTGGAACATTTTTGTACCACTGGGGATACATTGATGTTGTTTGTACCTTGGGGATGTTCCTCATAGTCCATTTCTTACCTTAAAGAAGGTAACCTTAAAGAAGGTACCTTCTTGTACCTTAAAAGTACATTTACCGACAGCTATAGGGTATAATTGGCAGACCCTTGAGGGTACAGCCCCTGTGACAAGCAAAAGTACAAATTGGTACTCTTTTTTCTGAAAGTGTAGGGCTGAACAATATAAACTGACCAATATTCCAGTGGGCCACAAAACACAGGGATTTTCCAAAAAGAAAAGATATAATTTCAATTCTTTACAACCCCTCACATTCGTGGATTCTGTTCACATCTGAAAATGCCTCGTTAGTGTGTTAAAAACAACATGTTGTTTTTTGACACACAAATTGAAGTAGTATATGAAATATCTAGAGGGGACATCAATAATGGCTCACCTTCAAATCTTTACTGCACCTAGAACTGACAGCTTTAACCTGAAATGATGTGTCAAGGTGGCGTGACCTACCACAATTAGCATAGCATGCAAAGATGTCTGGGCAGTTTAAGGAGGCTAAGCTATTTACGATCAGGTCACTCTTAAGACTGTTACAGATTTTATTGAGGTTTTGCAGGCCATGTAGAAATGTCAGGTTTTTGCCAAAACAGTCCAATGCAGACAGAGAGTAGCATTCCAGTGTAGAAACAGAAGAAAGTTAACTTAACCACTGGCACTGAAGTAACAGTGGAGGCACCCTGTTCACTGCGCATGGTAAGTGAGCATCAACTGCACACTGCCATACGTTTCTGAATATATATTATATAACTTATATACACTATATGGACAAAAGTATAGGGAAACACCTGTCAATCATTAAATTCATGTGTTTCATTCATATCTATTGCCACAGGTGTATAAAATCAAGCACCTAACTGTGCAGTCAGGATTACAAATATTTGTGATAGAATGGGTTGTTCTGTAGAGCTCAGTGAATTCAAGTGTGGTACTGTCATAGGATGCCACCTTTGAAATAATCAGTTTGTGAAATTTCTTCTCTGTTAGATATTCCATGGTCAACTGCAATGGTATTATTGCAAAATGGAAGCGTTCCCCTCTATGAATCGCCACCTTATCGTGGTGGAGGGGTTTGTGTGCCTCCATGATCCTAGGTGCTATGTTGTTGGGTCTCCCAAGGGAATTTGGTCCTAGGTCAGACTACGTGAGGTTCAAACAGACTCCCATGAGGGTTAATATAAAAGGACCGTGTTTCCCCGCCCGGATTGGAGAGACCAGGGCCTTGCCCTGGAGCCAGGCCTGGGGCGGGAGCTCGAGGGCAAGCACCTGGTGGCCAGGCCAGCACCTACGGGGCCCAGCCAGGCACAGCCCAAAAAAATAACATGGGTCTGCCCACCTGTGGGATGCGTGGGGGTCGGGTGCAATGTAGATTGGATGGCAGTAGAAGACATGGGCCTCGGTGGACCGATCATCAGCTACCAAAACTAGCTTTTGGTACATGGAATGTAACCTCTCTGGTGGGAAAGCAGCCTGAGCTGGCATGGGAGGTAGAGAGATACAGACTAAATATAGTTGGGCTCACCTCGACGCACAGCTCGGACTCTGGAACCAAACTCCAGGAGAGGAGCTGGACTCTATTCCACTCTGGAGTTGCCCATGGTGAACGGTGCCAGGCAGGGGTGGGGCTACTTATAGCCCCCCCGGTTTGGTGCCAGTTCATTGGAATTTACCCCAGTGCATGAGAGGGTCATCTCCCTTCGACTTCATGTTGGGGGACAGACTTTGATGATTGTTTGTGCATACACGCTGAACACCAGTCTGGCCTACTTGGAGATCTTGAAGGGGGGGCTGGAAGGCACCCTGTCTGGGGACTCCATTATTCTGCTGGGGGACTTTAATGCTCATGTGGGTAATGACAGTGAAACCTGGAAGGGTGAGATTGGGAGGAATAGTCTGCCTGATTGTAATCCAAGCGGTGATCTGTTCTTGGACTTGGACTATGCTAATCATGCATTGTCCATAATGAACACCACGTTCGATAAGGGTGGAAAAGGATGTTCATAAGTGCAAATGGCACCAGAGCATCCAGGGCCGTAGCTTAATGATCGATTTTATAATTGTATCGTCCGATCGACATCCATATGTTTTGGACACACAGGTGAAGAGTGGAGCTGAGCTGTCAACTGGTGTACCACCTGGTGGCGAGTTGGATCCAGTGGCAGGGGAAGATGCCGGATAGACCTGGTAGACCCAGACGCATAGTGAGGATGTGCTGAGAGCATCTGGTGGAGGATCTTCAACTCGCACCTCCAGCAGAACTTCACTTCCCTCCCGAGGGAGTCAAGAGGACATGGAGACTGAATGGGCCATGTTCCAGGACTCCATTGCTGAGGTGGCGGTACGGAGCTGTGGCTGTAAAGTTGTTGGTGTCAGTCGCGGCGGCAATCCCCGAACCCAGTGGTGCACACCTGCAGTAAAGAGAGCTGTCAGGCCGAAGAAGGAGGTCTTCAAGGCTTGACTAGCTTGTGGGACTCCAAAATCAGCGAACAGGTACCAGCAGGCCAAGCGGGAAGTGGCTCTAGCAGTTGCTGAAGCAAAATCTCGTGTGGGAGGAGTTTGGTGAGGCTATGGAGAAGGACGTTCGGTCAGCCGCAAAAAGGTTCTGGCAATACTTCAGGCGACTCAGGCAGGGGAAACAGAACTTCACCAATGTTATTTATGGCAGGAATGGAGAGCTGTTGACCAAAACTGGGGATATAGTCTGGCGGTGGAAGGAATATTTCAAGGATATCTTAATTGCCACTGATACACCTTCCTCGGAGGAAGTAGAGCTGGAAGACCCAGAGGGGATCTTGCCAATCTCTGAGGCTGAGGTCACTGAAGTGTTCAATCAACTACTCGGCGGTAAGGCTCTGGGGGTGGATGAGATTCACCCTGAGTTCTTGATAGCTCTTGATGCTGTTGGGCTGTCTTACCTGACATGCCTCTTCAACATTACATGGACATCAGGGACAGTGCCTTTGGACTGGCAGACTGGGTTGGTGGTGCCAATCTTTAAGAAAGGGGACCAGAGGATGCTTAGGGGGGTCACACACCTCAGCCTCCCTGGGAAAGTCTATGCTGTGGTTCTGGAGAGGAGGGTCCATCAGTTGGTCGAACCTCAGATCCAGAAGGAACAATGTGGATTCCATCCTAGTCACAGTAATGTGGACGCTGTACCATTCTGTTTAGATAAAAAGGAGGCCAGATGGAAAAACTCTCAATTTACCGGTTGATCTAGGTTCTTACCCTCACCTATGGTCATAAGCTCTAGGCAGTGACCGAAAAAATGAGATTACGGATATACTGTAAGCAGTCAATATGAGCTTCCTCCACAGGGTGGCTGGGCTCAGCCTTAGAGATAGGGTGAAGAGGCTGTACATTCAAGAGGGGCTCAAAGCCGCTGCTCCTCCGCATCAAACAGAGTTAGTTGAGGTGGTTCGGGCATCTGTCTCAAACAGTTTCCTCTTGCATCTACAGTTACTCCTCTTGGATGTAGTCCATTCTTCATGGTGGCATGCCAACAATATCCTGGATACCATGGCTCTCTATATACCACAAAGACTTGCTGTCCTAGTCATAGATGTGCCAGTGAGATGCGTACCAACAATTTTTCCTCTTTTGAACTCAGATACGTCCTCCATTATGCTGGGTCGATTGCAAAATTTTACATACAGTTGTGCTATTGCTCTGCTATTTCAACCTTCACACTCTGCTCTTACTGATGAAATGTGCCATCAATGAAGATTATATATAATCTTCATTTCTTATATATTTCTTATTCATTTCTTATATATAATCACAATT
This sequence comes from Gnathonemus echidnorhynchus, assembly GCA_026776725.1. Classification (NCBI taxonomy): domain Eukaryota; kingdom Metazoa; phylum Chordata; class Actinopteri; order Osteoglossiformes; family Mormyridae; genus Gnathonemus; species Gnathonemus echidnorhynchus. Next base: position 135,537 of record JAODJU010000114.1, read on the forward strand.
ATATATAAGCGTGAAATCTCAAACCCTGTATTAGCCAGTGTTTCAGATTCTTTGTCCAACCACTGTACTACGTTATTATAAAGTGAATAGTCTTAGAACTCCTAGTAGAACTCCTTGGTAACCAAGATATGAAAGAAAAACTGTAAGATAAGGTCACAGATGAAACAATCATAACAGCAGGACAAATCCCCTCCCAGCAGAAGCAGAAATGAACAGAGAACTTAAATTGGCATGATCCACCTCTGTTATGACTCCATTTGGCCAGCAGAGGTTGCTGGTCATCCCATAATCACTTAATTGTTCTCTGTCTGACGTGATGATCTCCCAAACCTACCTTTTGTTAGTCCTTTGTTAGTTGTGTATATGTGTACTTGCCTTCACTGTGTTCCCCACAGCTCAGACATTGTAGTTGTTAGAGATGGTATTTTGGGTGTGTGCCTGTTTCCCCGAGTTGCTCTCTGAGCTGTAATTAGACCCCTCATGGTCCTTTGTTTTCCAGTTTGAGTGCCTAACCATTAAATAAAGCCCATATTTTCCTCTCATCTGGCTGTATCTCACCTGGATTGTGTTATCAAACAACAGCATATGCAGTTGGGCTCATGTGAACATGCTTCATCAGGCTCATGTTGGGAATACAACTTCATCAGTTTCCTTCCACTGTCCAAAACATGTAACTTAAGTCAATTGGGGTGCCTATGTGTGAGTGTCCACCAATTGTGATGTATATTAAATTATATCACATATATTTGAAACAATTACTAGATGAATCAGATTAATCAGTAGATTATTCAATTATTGATATTGATAGTGACAGCCCTATTCCAGACCAAGATTCAACTAACCATTGACTACTCTGTGACTGTGACTCTTTATGTTCAACTGGTTGACTGAAACAAAATTTTGGTCTGGATTTTTATTTTCTGGATTTGAAATGTCTACCTCTGCTCAAAACCAAATACAACACAGGGTCAAAGATGATTTGAGACCAGGATCGCCACCTTTGATTTGTGAAAAACTAGGATATTCTGATACTTTTTTTTTTTTTTTTTTTTTTTTTTGGGGGGGGGGGGGGGGGGTTTTTTTAT
>JAODJU010000114.1:148289-162600 GCA_026776725.1 Gnathonemus echidnorhynchus
AAGTGGGTGGAGCCACAACAGTGATTGGACATTAACTCACGGTGGAGGGCTTTCGCTCATTGGCGCTTACTGCTTAATAGTAGCCTGATAAGCATTAAGCGCCATTTTCAAAAGGAAGTGCAAAACCGAAATACCGCGGTACATAAGGGCGTACCGAACCGTGCACCGCATACCAAACGGTCCGGTATTTTACCGAGTACTGTTGCATCCCTAATTGCCATATATGACCGATCCACATCCTATTCTTACTTATTTAGTTCTCAGCAGTCTGGAAAAGATTGTACAAAACAATTTGACATGAAATAGGTACAATCAATTGCCCAACAGCTGTTTTAGATACGTTTTTTGCGACATTCAAGCTGAACACTAACGCTGCCATTCAGAGTATTTGCCACTCAGTGGGTGTGAGCATGGTGACATCCGCTTACTGTGACATCATGCGCATACCCTTTTCCGCAGGAGGAGCGCAAGAGCATCAGATACGAGGGTGACAATCTGCAGATATTTTACATTTTTAAAAACAACTCTGGGAATCGCTATCGTACCTATGGCTTGTGATGCACGAGGGGCTGCTGTCGCGGCGAAGTGTAAGTGACGCTGTTGGCAGTAGGAGAAAAATTGTGGGGCATTTTAAGCATTCGCCACTTGCATATACTCTTTCAGAAGATATTCAACTTGAACTGCAAAATGCCTCAAAAAACACTTAAAACGATGTACAAATGAGGGGGAACAGTATGTTATGTATGTTTCTAGTAGATTTTTTGGGATACTTTTTTTTCCATTTGTATTTACTAGTTTAAAAATGTTTATAAATATACTGTATTTATTATATAATTAAAGTAAAAAGAGCTCTTCTATCGGAATCTGTATCAGTATCAGCAGTTGTGTATCGGAATCAAATCGAAACTGAAAAACGTGGATTGGCCCATCCCTAGTGGCTTTAAAAATTGACAAAGGTATTGGATGCCTTCTGACAAAAAGCAATACATTTGATAAAGAAAACTATTAGGAAATGCCAAGGAGTTATTGTAATCTCCAAATAATCTTTCATAAAGAATTGTCTGTCTCACTATTGGTGCACCCTATACTACAGGATTCTCATGTACAAGCCATCGGGATATATGTCTGGGAACATACAGACTTCTTACGCATACCTCTGATTGGTCCAAGTGTTGTTACTGATCCAGCTAACCAGTTCCACAGCAAGTAAGGCATGTAGCACAAGTTACTATGGTAACCCCACTAAGCAGTAAACTGATGTCGTAATATCAAAAAACAGAGTTAGCTCTAACTAAGCTCAAAGTTATCTAGTAAAGCAAGAAATCCTGCTTCATACTTAAATTGTAACCACAATGATAATGTGTTTCACAGAGACCCAAAGCTGATAGACAATACCTATATATCAATGCTTCCCAACCCAGTCCTCGGGGACTCACTCATACAGTCATCTGTACATGTTTTTTCTTTTTAAAAATGAACAGTATTGAAACTCTCCACTATTGCATCTCTTAATGACTATTCTAACTCACCACCAAAGTCGTGATGTGTTTCGAAAGGATGGTCACGAGAAACAGCAAAGATTCTATTCCCATGTCAATTGGCCCGCATAACATCATCATCTACAGATGCCATCATCTGTCATGCATTTGGCTCTGACACGCCCGGAGTCCAAAGATACTTGCGTCAGACAACCTCTTCTTGACTTTATTATAACGTTTGATACCATCATCCCTCAACTGCTAGCAGCCAAGCTGTCACATCTTGGACTCAAAACTAATCTCTGCGACTGGATACCGGACCCCAGTCAGTCAGAATCCACAAGTTTTCATCCCCATCATCCTCAACACTGGTGCCTCTCAAGGGTGAGTCATAAGTCTTCTGCTGAACATGCTGTTAACGCTGTTTAGGTTATAAAATCTAGAACCCAGCCATACAGTAAGGTTTACAAACATTCTGAAGAGCTCAGTGAATTCAAGCATGGTACAGTCATGGGATGAAATAAAATTTCTTCCCTGATAGTTATCCCATGCTCAACTGGAAGTCATATTATTGCAAAGTGAAAGTGTTTAGGAACAAACAGAAACTCAGCCACGAAATGGCATAAAGTAACGGAGCAGGGTCACCGAATGCTGAGGCGCAAAGTGTGTAAAAGTTACAAATTCTTTGTTGAGTCAGTAACTGCCGAGTTCCAAACTCCCTCTGGCACTGACCCCAGCACAAAAACTGTGTGCTGGGAGCTTCATGGAATGGGCTTCCATGGCTGAGCAGCTGCATGCAAGCCTCGCATCACCAAGCGCAATGCCAAACTTCAGATGCAGTGGTGTAAAGCACAATGGTATGAAGTTCTTTTTCAGGGGTTGGGGAAGGTCCCTTAGTTCCAGTGAAGAGAACTCTTAATGCTTCATCATACTAAGAAATTTTGGACAATTCTACGCTTCCATCCTTTTGGGGAGGCCCTTTTCTGTTCCAGCATGACTGTGCCCCAGTGCACAAAGCAAGGTCCACAAAGACACGGTTGGGTGAGCTTGATGTGGAAGAACTTGACTGGCCCACACAGAGCCCTGACCTTAACCCCTTCGAACACCTTTAAAATGAACTAGAACGGAGATTGTGAGCCAGACCTTCATGTCCAACATCAGTGCCTGACCTCACAAATGCACTTCTGGATGAATGGGCAAAAATTCCCACAGACGCACTCCAAAATCTTATGGAAAGGCTTCCCAGAAGAGTGGCAACTATTATAGCTACAAAGGAGTGGACCAGCTCCATATCAATGTCATGATTGTCTAATGCACTGTCTACTTGCTGTTGCACCGATATTCTTGGATCCTATATTGTGTCCTATATTACTGTTTGTTTCGTACAGCATTGCTTCCTTTTTAGTCTTTAATAACTTATGGTTGAACCCTATACCCCCATCTTGTACCAGGCTTCCAGAGAAACTACAATTTCATTCTCATTACCTTGTGTTTTGCAGAATGAAAATAACATGTATCATCGTAACTCTTTTAATCGTATTTGCATCCAGTCCATTAAAAAATAAATAAATCTACCGTGAGATCATTTAGGTTAGAACAATTTGGTTTACCCTCAAACCACACTATGGAAAACACACAAAAAAGCCTCTTTTAAAAAAAATCACAGACAGAGGCATTTAAAGTTCTTGACTGTCACCGCCTAAACCTTCAAAACAGAGAACAAAAAGTTTGAAACCACACACTTGCATTTATACATTCCACTTGCAGTGGGAGGGTACTGAGTCAGATAAACTGACACACTCTACATTACAATAACACACACCCCAAATATGCACAGTACTTAAGACTGCAGGTGCTTAGTTATACAAGTATCAGGTTGCTTCAAGGCTTCCAAATTCGATTAAATTGTTGTTTGCCCAACATGACTCCCCCACTCCAATCCAAATCACGGTTTCAAAGTATATGTGTTTCACAGGTTATACACTCACGAATCATACACGATTACCAAAAAAAAGCCAGCATTTCAGGGTTCATTTACAGTTGCATACCTGAAGTGTACTACGCATTTCACATTTGCCTGGCCCAAGATGAATAAGACCTCCAAATTCCAACCGGAAATGTAACTAACTGAGACGAATGTTTACAATTGTTCACCTGGACATGCTGCCAGTTAACTGTTACGAAAGAGAAAGAGAGAAAAAAAAAACACATCTTGCTTAGGTAATTCCACCGTTTACATTACAGGGAGATATGTGTAATACATATAAAATAACTGCCACTGCTTAAGTACTTTTTTCATATGTTATTTTGCATTTTCAAAACGTCTTAATTATAAACTATGCTGCAAATGCCGCTGAGAACGCCCGCCTCTAAGGAAGCTGCGAATAAGTACGTAACTTAAACCTCGTCAAAAAAGGACAAAGATTTTTAAAAATGGCGAAAAGCATTAAGACAGGAACTAAATCAATGAATATATTAATGTGCGGAATTAATCCAAGCAAGTTTCATCAACGCAAACATTACGAAGAAAATAAAAGTGTAATGCAATAAGAACTTTATTACTATGTAACTGAAGGGGTTCAGCTTTTTTTTTTTTTTTTTTTTTTTAAAAAGTTTCCGGTTGGAGCCACGTTGTGGTAGGCCACCTAGCTGCACAAAATGGATAAGCAATCAGCTACAGCCAGGCAAGTGAACGCATTAAAGACGGAAGGGAAACCCCGTAGCAGCCCGATGTCTGAAACTAACGATAGCTTCACAAAACGAAAACACACACGCGCACGAGTGTAGCTGCACAAGGGCAACCGGCCAGCAGGGACGAGCGCGAGCTGCAGCACGGCGAACCGCAGCGGGAATTCTGCGCGAGACGGAGGGGTTTCCCTGCCTTGAGAGCCCGTGCCAAAGCCGCGTGTGAACGGTGAACCGCAGACACCTGCGCTACAACTGCTGATTAATTAGGTCCGCGCGCGATGTCCGTGCGGCGGCTTGCGCTTTGAAATGTGCTGTGGATGAAATCACTACTGCTTTAAATACACAACTATTTCATATATATATTACATATATGAGTTTACTGAAACTACAATATGCTTTCACAAAAATAGGCTGTATATCTACTATCAGATAAAAACTTAACATTGCACTGCCTCTAGTCTCCCCTACTTTGACTAATTGCACATTTTATTTCCCCTACTCCTCCTGGGGGGTGCTGCCTGGAGACCTCAATCTATCAAGATGTCCAGCACACCCTGCTACATGTGACGTCGCCACTACCCATAGTGTCCCTGCATCCAGCTCGCCGTTCTGCCTGTGTCATCTTCCATGTATAACCCGCTGCCTGCCTTCTGGTTGGCTGACGATTGGAGGGAGCGTTGGCACCGGCTTGTCATCTCCCCCCTGCTCCCCGTTTGTGTCTCAAATTTTATGATTTGGACAGTATAACTCGGCACTTAGCCATCTCTCCTATTTGACTCTCCCTGCCGGGCCCCTGGAGGATGGGCTCCCACTTTGAGTCTGGTCCCTCCCAAGGTTTCTTCCTTCTAGGGAGTTTTTCCTTGCCACTGTCGCCTATGGCTTACTCACTGGGGGCTTTGGGTGGGGATGCTGTAAAACGGTTTGAGACGATGTAATGTTGTGATAACGTGCTATACAAAAATAAATTTGTTGTTGAATAAGGCACGGGAAGAAGAGCTTTTACAAACCTTATGCATGTCAGAAATTGCTTAATTGCATGCATGTAGTACGCGATTAAGTCTCGCTGGTACGTTATACATATATCTATTTCTAAAATGCTAAGCGATCTGGAATAACCATCCAAGCAAAATCACTATTACAGAACTGAATTAACTTGAATGTCGGATATACAACCATATAGATATTACAGTTCCTTTCGATATTTATTATTAAGGAGGACACTATTCCGCTTAATAAAACAGGTGTATCAACAAAAAAAACCTGCCTCGACTTACCCTTTGTGACTTGAACATTTTGTCTTAGTATAGTACCATTAAAACTGACCTAATAGAAAAATTCCAACTCCCAAAATGTATTACTACAATTCATTACAAAAAATTTAGGTGTATTGAACTATATTAGACCAACAGAAGTGAGATGAGAAAGCTCACTGTGTGCCCTAACAGTATTATAAAAGCAAAGAGGGGAGAGGATATTTTTCATATTCATTCATGTTCCATAACCACTTGTTTAATACGGTGCTATGCAATGCTGCTCAACCCATTAGGCGATATACACTATATGGGCGAAAGTATTGGGACGCACCTCACAATCACTGAATTCAGCTGTTTCATTCAGACCCATTGCCCCAAGGTGTATAAAATCATGCAAAGTGACAGACCAGGGTTGCTAAGCGCTGAGCCTGGGCCCTGGACATGGTGACAGTCCAAACAGTCATGCACATTGTTAACAATTAATAGACATCATCTCAAGTAATTACATGGCCTGTGATGGACTGGCATGTTGTCGATGGTGTTCCTCAGTCTTGTGCTCTGTGTTGCCTAGAATAGGCTCCTGCCCCCCCTGCTGACTAGTGTAAGGGGAAGGAAGATGGGTGGATGGAGTTCATAACAATAATATCATTATTTATTTATTTGTTGTTATTGATTGTTTATTTGTTTGTTTGTTATTTATGTACTGGATAAAACCCATGAAAATATACAAAAAACAAAGCAGCTGTACAGAACGAGCAGCGATACGGTTGTCAGAAGGTAATATAAACTAATAATATAATAAAGGAGAAAACTGTATCATGCAAGGAAAAAAGAAACACTTCACCTAATGAAAAACTTCACCGAACGGCATGTTTTTTGTGTGTAGGAGAAAACTGGGCTACTTGGAGGGAAACCATGGAAGCTGTACACGCATTCAAAGAGGGCTTTGCTTTCCAGAGAGCTACCCTAAAATACTCGCACTCAGCAAATTTACTAGCAATGTAAGAGCATTTTTCTAAGCAAATATAGTACATCTATTTTGTTACTCAACGAAATTCTGACTTTTTTGCCAGTTAAGTGTTGTGTGAGCCTGAAGACTACACAAGGCCATTAAGATTATTAATGCAAACCTGAGACTGATTTAAATGAAACATGCATATTGGTCATTCATGCACGATAAATTACACATATCCATTTTTAATGAATTCTACCGAAGTACTCACACACTCTGATTTCATGTGCATCTGCATAAATGGCTTACTGCTTGTCACGTCACTTGTGGTGAGGAATGTGGGTGACACAATGACTTTGGAGACAGCTGTGAGAGGCGAGGCACCACCCAGTCACCCTGACCAGGATAACCTGCTGGAAGACTGATGGACGATTTATCTATATTTAAACATAATATGCCTGCCGTTTTAAAATTTAACGTACAGGTGCAGGAAACGGGTGGGGGAGGGGGTGCTCGGCTGCCTTTTGACAATGCAGACATGTCAGGATCTTTGAAAGTACAGACTTGTGTTTGCAGTTCTTTTGACAATATTATCTTGCCGAACTGTGCACACTGACCTGATTAATCAGCAATTCTGTGGCATTTCTGTGGTGTTTTGGTGTTCATATGCGGTCTTGGCAGCAGTGTCAGTGCTAAGGGATTTCCCTCATACCCATGTGCTGAATTCCCACTGTGGTTAAAGATGCTGGTCCCGTGTCTCTATGGTACAGTACTTTAAAAAGTGGTAAAAAAAAAAAAAAAATCTGCATGATTTTCTTAGCATGATTACAATGTCTGACACAGAATAAATTCACGTGTTAAAAATAGGCTATCCTTCCATGAATCTTATAACCACTTAGCCTAGTCAGCATCATGGGCTGGGGGGGGGGGGTTAGTGCACATTTTAAAAGGTGATGCACAATTTAAAAAGTCATGAAGCACTAATTAAACAAATTAAATAATGTAATAGTAGTTATGCACCTTAATCAAAATTTCTAAAAGCCGGGATATACCATATACTACCATATATTGCATTTTTTCATAACTAGCAAAAAGAATTACTCAAATGATGTGTAAAATAAAGTCCCTTTTCCGTTTAGATGGTGAACAAGCAAGGAAAACCAGTAGAAAATTTTACACACTCCTCTCCCCAGATCATACTGAAAACAAAAAAACATAACCTTTTAAGACACCCACTGAAGTTGGGAAATCTATTCAAGGTATGCTTTTCCTGAAACTAATCTTGACTCTCAAACAAATATTTTCCACTTGCTCCCCAAAGCTCATCCTATTAATAACTGTTAAATACAGTCAGTTTGCATCTAAAGCCCCACATTTCGCAATTTGTGGTTTTCGCTCCGCTTTTAGCTGGTCTAAGTGGCATAAATCAGTAGCTCAGTTTTTCCAGAGCAAAATATCCATTGGGGACAATACATTTCGGAGAAAAAAGCAAGTGCAAGATTAAATAAAAATTTAGTATTTAGGTACTTTAAATACACTTTGCTTCAGTTACGAAAAGCAAGCATCAATGATTGAATTTATTGTCAATTTTCACACATAGGGACAGATGGGTGTCCTCAGGTATCCCATTAGAAAGATTGTTAAATTTTTTTATGGGTCTACATAGCCGCTGTTAAAGGCTTACATGTCTATCTATTATATATTTTTTTATTTTTTTGAATCCCTCCCTCCCACACACTTTTTTGATCTGTTGTCCTAGTCATATTGTGGAATTTCACATTGAAAAACGAAATAGTTAATTATTTGTAGTTAAGTTTTTAAAAGACCATGCGCTTCATGGCACGTAGCCTGCAACTGGACATTAGCCATTGATCAGAACCCAGATGTGGTCAGAATGACCTGCTGACCTCACTTCACCTTTTGTACTGAACTACCATCATTGATAACACCAAAAGATTCATTCTGCTCTTCCCATAATAACTTGTTTTCGACCTCAGCTTTTGTTTCACTATATTCTTTTCACATGTTAAATGGAAAAAATTAGCAAGTCGCATGCAGATTGACTTCCAGTCAGAGGTGTAATGACAGGACAGGCAAGGCAGCTGGGAGGGGGTCCACAAGCTGGGAGGGGCCCCACGAGGGCGACTGATTACATGGGACATTGCAACAACAAATATGCTTTATTTGTGTATTCTGTTTTTTGTGAAAATGAAAATAAAGGTGTTTATTAAATTCTCTTTGGCAATATTATTAATTTAGATTTCACGCTAAAATAACAGTTGGGAGAGGGTCAGTTGAAGGGCCCCATGGTTTTTGTACGTAGGGCCCCCAGATTCCCTAGAATTGCCTGTTCTAGCAGGTTTACAATGCTTTAGTTCTTCGGTCAAAGCTACTTTAGAAATGTTTTTTTCTCAAGACAGTTGTTCTCATAATGATTGTTGATGTCTGTCTGTGATTAAGGAGCGCGTTGTACAAGGGGTTGAACTATTCTCATATCTGTAGGATGTGGTTCCGTACGGATGCAAATTACTCCATGCTAGTCACGTGATGATAAAGTGTGGCTTTCTGTTATCGAACATCGACGTGCCCAAAAGTAGCAAGGGATGTTCCACTCCGCCCCCACCCCTGTTTACGTGGCCCAGAGGAGAGGAGGGGGACAAACCACGTTTTGCCATTTTCGGCAAACCACAGTTCAGCGTGAGGCACAGGGTGTAGAACTTAGGAGAACGACTTCAACAGACGCATCGTATAGAAAAAAGAAAGAAAAAAGTGAAGAATGCTCTTCTGCGAAAGACACACTCTCTAGTATTGTGGTAAGATAGAATTTTGACAGTGGAAAATAATGTTGATCTCTTTTCGTGATCGGACAGAATTGGCATTTTGCATGCGGTGGGTGTCATGGGTACAGATTACTCACAGACAGACTCTTCAGGATTGGAAACTGGCCCAGTCTCTGCTAACTCTACAACAAGCACGTCACAGTCGGGCGCGTGAGCCACGAATGAGTCGCACTGCGATTGTCACCGTTAAGCAAAAGGCTAGGCATTTTTTTTTTGTACCGCAATCCCAGCAATTAATTGAATTTCCCAAAGGGCTGCCATCACTGTCTATAAAATATTCGATCTTGCAATTTTGACAATGTGAAGTGAATCATCCACACGCAGCTGATTTTTTCCCCCCATCGATCCGTTTTTCAACCACATGTCCTAGTTAGTGTCACAGGGGGCCGAGACCCCATCCCAGACAGCACTGAGGACAAGACAAGGAAATACCAGTTCATCACATACATGCACTCTACAGACCCTTTCCAAAAAATTAGAATATCATGGAAAAGTTTATTTCCATAATTCCATTCAAAACGTTAAACTTTCATAGATTATAGATTCAGGGCCCACAACTTAAACGATTTCAAGTACTTAGTTGTTTATTTGTAAATAATTTGGGCTTCCAGCTCATAAAACCCACGAAAACAGGAATTCAAAAAATTAGAACACTGTGAAGACATCACCATTTATTTCTCAGTTTTTGCAGAAAAAAAGAAAGAAATTAGGATCACATCAAATCAATCAAAATATGGAAATTTCAAAACGATTTGTCAATCTTCAATACTTGGTTGGGAATCCCTTTGCCTTAATCACTGCCTTGATGCACCGTGGCATTGAGGCAATCAGCCTGTGGCATTGCCTGGGAGTTATGGAAGCCCAGATTTCCTTGATGCTTGCTGTCAGCTCTTCTTTGTTTTTGGGTCTGGTGGACCTCATTTTCCTCTTGATAATACCCCATAGATTCTCAATGAGGTTTAGGTCCGGCGAGTTGGCTGGCCAGTCAAGTACTGTGATGGCATGGCCATCAAACCAGATTTTGTTGGTTCTGGCGGTATGGGCAGGGGCCAGGTCCTGCTGGAAGATGAAATCTGCATCTCCATACAGAGATCAAACCACTTCTGAGCCTGAGCCAACGTCGGAAGCGTCTCAACTGGGCCAAGGAGAAGAAGGACTGGACTGTTGGCCAGTGGTCCAAGGTCCTCTTTTCCGATGAAAGTAAAGTGTGCCTTTCATTCGGGAATCAAGGTCCAAGGGTTTGGAGGAAGACGGGTCAAGAACAGAATCCAAGCTGCTTCAGGTCCAGTGTGAAGTATCCACAGTCAGTCATGATTTGGGGTGCAATGTCCAGTGCAGGTGTTGGTAAACTCTGCTTTCTTAAATCCAAGGTCACCAGAACAGTCTACCAGAATGTTTTAGAGGACTTCATGATTCCTTCTGCTGATGATCTGTATGGAGATGCAGATTTCATCTTCCAGCAGGACCTGGCCCCTGCCCATACCGCCAGAAGCACCAAAACCTGGTTTGATGGCCATGCCGGACCTAAACCTCATTGAGAATCTATGGGGTATTATCAAGAGGAAAATGAGGTCCACCAGACCCAAAAACAAAGAAGAGCTGACAGCAAGCATCAAGGAAATCTGGCCTTCCATAACTCCCAAGCAATGCCACAGGCTGATTGCCTCAATGCCACGGCACATCGAGGCAGTGATTAAGGCAAAGGGATTCCCAACCAAGTATTGAAGATTGACCTATCATTTTGAAAGTTCCATATTTTGATTGATTTGATGTGATCCTAATTTCTTTCTTTTTTTTTCTTCAAAAATTGAGATGTACATGGTGATGTCTTCACAGTATTCTAATTTTTTGAATTCCTGTTTTCGTGGGTTTTATGAGCTGGAAGCCCAAATTATGTACAAATAAACAACTAAGTACTTGAAATCGTTTAAGTTGTGGGCCCTGAATCTATAATCTATGAAAGTTTAACGTTTTGAATGGAATTATGGAAATAAATAAACTTTTCCATGATATTCTAATTTTTTGGAAAGTGTCTGTATATGCAATTTAGAGACACCAGTTAATGGCTACATCCACTTTGCTACATTTTTCGAGTCATCAAACAAAAATGATCTCCATCCACACAGGCGTTTTCACACAAAAAGTATTTCCATCCACACTGAAATGAGCAAAAACATATATTACTTAGCAATTAGCCTACATTGGGCATGCATGCATTGACAGTCGCCCTTAGGTTTCTTTTTGCAAATATGCAGCAGTCACACTGTGTAACACGCTATTTGCCTGGTAGTGATAGTCATAGATGGCAACAGTGATGTTGAAAGCAGCTCTTCTATATCTACCATGCTGGAAAACTGGCACTGTAGCTCTGCATTGTAGGGAATGTAGCTCAGTGATAGAGTGCAATCCCAGGTTCAATCCCTTGCTATCTTCATGTAGTTTCCTGTATTTCCTTCAGGATCAATAAAGTGTCTATCTGTTTACCCCTGTGTGGGCTGACCCGGGGTGTGAATTAACACCAGGAACTCAAAGAACATTCTTATCAGGAGTTGTCTTGCTAACTTGCCTCCTAAGAATCAACTTGGGACATAAAGAATCATCGGATTGTTCTTGCTGGCGAGAATGCAACTGCTGCATCCTTGATATTCGGGGTGGGGCAAGAGCGATATCCAGCGACTTTTACCATCCTCCGTATTTCTGTGTTTGAGCATTGGAACTGTACTTCAGCAGTGGAAGGTGATGTTAAAGAGTTATGCAAGAACACAAGAACGGTCAAGTACACATATTGATAAACACCCCAGGTGACCAGTCAGACAATGCCAGGTTGTAACTACACTGTCAGAAAAAAGAGCACCAATTTGTACCTTTGCTTGTCACAGGGGCTGTACCCTCAAGGGTCTGCCAATTATACCCTATAGCTGTAGGTCATTGTACCTTTTAAGGTACAGAAATGGACTATGAGGAACATCCCCAAGGTACAAACAACATCAATGTATCCCCAGTGGTACAAAAATGTTCCACATACTACATTTCTGTATCTTAAGATGTATATTGACCCTTGAGGGTACAGCCCCATGACAGAAAAGGTACAAATTCATACCTTTTTTTGACAGTGCATGTATGCTAAATATTTATGGATTATGGGATAAACTGAAAGTTTAAGATGCGAATGGTCTTGTAACTTTTTTTGAAGACAATTACTAGTGTGGGAATGTATGGTGGCACAGTGATTAACACTGTTGCCCCACACCACCGGGACCTGGGTTCAGGACTCCATGTGTGGAGTATGTATGTTCTCCCCGTGTTGTCATGGGGTTTCCTCTGGGTTTCCTCTGGGTTTCCTCTGGGTGCCCCCCCCCCGAATAGGACAAGTGGTTTTTGAAAATGGATGGATGGAATCCCAGTGAACAGAATGCAGTTATTATACCTTGGATCTTTGAATGACAAAAAAAATCTAAATCATTACCTGCTGTATCTTTGTACCACAAAGATGACTGTAACTCTATCAAATTTCAAAATTCTATAAAACTGAGTTTTAGTAATAACAACAATCATCACTTTATTAATCCCCGTGGGATTTTACACCACCCTTAGCTTGATCTTTGAAAGCAAGCTGTCCACAAAGGGCAGTCACCCATGGCGGTGCCCAGGGAGCTGGTTAAGGGCCTTGCTCAAGGACCCACAGACATGCTGAAGCTGGGTTCAAACCTGTGACCTTATGATTACAAGCACATAGGCTTAGCCCACTGGGATACCAGTCCTTTGTGTATTGCCATGTCTTCAGCAATTGTTGCCATTGTGTGTCTCCCATATCTCACTGACTGCATCTGAGCTACTGAACCAGTCTTTAGCAAAGGAATTATTAGCTGTTAGTTTAGCAATTCTTAAAAAAGGCCAAATTTTATGACTTGTCCATAACGAAGGCTATTAATAAGCATTCTAAATATTAACAATTTTATAAAAACCATCTGTTAGCCAAGCAGAATGCTGTCCCTGATGTCCTGCCTTGTGCTCTATACCACAGATTCCAAAGTGGGGATCGTAACCCATCCTAAAAAATTGAAAACGTTCCATTGTAACCATAACCTGGGGCGCCCCCACAATCAGAGAACCCTACCTAGGGGGGGCCCTCTGCTGGCAAAATGGGTGTTTTGAGTCTCAGGTACTATTTTGGGGTGGTCTAGAACCCATTACACCTTATTCAGGATTAGGGGCTTGAAGACACATGGATGGATAGATGTCAAATATCAGCATGTCTCCTTGGAGCGTTCTTACATAATACTTAGTGCAAGATTGTGGTGGATGTTTTGACTTTGATTGGTTCTTTCAGGGAAACACCAAATGATGTGGTTATTATCTAAAGCCCCTGTACCGTGTGAACTAGCTCATCCAAACTGCCGGATGTTTCAGTGTTTCACTGGGGTACGGTTGTGGTAGCAGTGGTGATATGGAAGGGAAGGGGGGGGGGGGCAGGGGAGGGGAGAGGAGAGGGGGGTTTCCCAGGATACCGCCATGTTCCTCTCCACCTACATGGATGGCATGGAAAAGCCAGAAGAGATAAGCATCTTACGTCAGCATCTGTAGATTTCACGCCATCGTTGCTGTGGAAACTAGTTTGGTGTTACGGTGCTCCTTTGCACCTGCCATGAAATAAAAATCACAGACATTTCAAAGAGATATACAGAGACGGTATAGCCACCTCATGGGGCCTGTTTCAGCTTACTTACCAAGTAAGGCAAGAGCAAAGCGCGACCTGTTGTCATGTTTGTCATCTCTGAGTGACAGCAGGTGAAAACGGGGAAACCCCTTTAATGGCTCAAAGTAAAAGTGACGCGAGTTACTCCTTTAGTCATGAAACCTCCTTACATTTTCAAAACCACATCTTAAGGAAAATGAAGTTCTACTACAAAATGTAAAAATGTCTTGGAGGTTATTCCTTCCGTATTACATGTCATTACATTGACAATGAACTCATTTCCATATGTATTCCAGTCAGTCCATTGTCCATTTAGTCCATTGTCCATTCAGTCCTTTCAGAACTACACATGGGCATAATTTTGGGTTCAGCATTGGGGGGGGGGGGGGGGGGGGGGGGTGGGT
>JAODJU010000114.1:162908-178719 GCA_026776725.1 Gnathonemus echidnorhynchus
TGAATTGATACGCCTGTGTTTTTACAGTCCTCTCGTTTGATCCAATCTGAGGGTCTGAAGGCATCAGAGACTCACAGGAGGTCTTTACCCATTTAAGAGTTTCAGGGGGGTTGAATTGCCTGGATTTGATTATTGTTTGTTGCTTTGGATGAAAGTGTCTACTAAATGAATAAATGCGTAAATATTGTGAGTCAGTAGAGCATGTGGTCATTAGCACAATATTCTCGGACCATTGATTCACTGCTAGAAGTGATGTGGAAATGACTAGATGAACTTGATGGTTTTAATAGAGCTCAGAGTCAATAGAGTTTAGTGCAGATGGTCTTGGGTGAATCCTGCGGGGGTAAAATAGACCACAAACTTACATCATAAAAGTGAGAGCAAAATGTGGAAACATTGCCGTCTCATGACACCACAGTGTGCTTACACACTTTTACCATGAACAAAGAGAGTGACCAACACCCTTTCTTTTTCATTTTTTGCTTCAGCAAAGAATAGGCATAGATCACATTAACATTTTCTACGCAGGTTGTAGGTGGAGGATGTCGTGTTTCCTCTGCTTTTCCTAACAAGGTTGCCCAGTTTTCAGCAGAGTGCTACCCCCTGAAAATCAAAATGAGATGAAAATTGTGACCTTCTTTGGGGGAGTGTGACCAAAAGTCCCTCTGCTGAGAGTCACTGGGTCATTTTTCCAGTGCAGTTAGATACAAGAAACTAAGTTCAGGGGGGGGGGGGGTGCATTACTTATATTTTATGAAAACTCAAGTTTATGATGACTTCAGAAATGGGAAATGACCATTAATAATGGGCTCAGTGGTTTAGGGATCTCTTCCCCTGTTCAGGAGGTTGTTGGTTCAAACCCTGGGGTCGGACCTTAACCTGAATTGTGCCACAGACACTGTCTGAGCCTGCTCTCTATCCCCAAGCTTTCCTCACTTGCATATTACTTGAGTTTTAATCATAATGTATTGTAGTGACACAATCAGATATAATTAACTTCTGAGATAATTTGTAGGGGAAAACAATTGAAGTTAAAAATAGCCAATTGACAAATGAATCCCCTTTTTCAGAAAAGACATTATTCAGGGTGAATATAACACTTCAGCCTGGGACTTTCCCAAACTGGACAATCATGTTTGACATCAATGTTCTTTACATTAAGTTACATGAGTCAATCTGTCCAGGACTCATAGCTTTTTATGAATTGTCACAGCATGATAATTTGCATTTACACAATCAAGACTTGATGCTACCTGGAAAGGATTCCCCTAGCATTACATCAACCTGTCATCAGACTGTTGCTAGTTATTGTATCAATACTTAACTAACTAAAGGAATAACAATAATCACAAGCCTCTTTACAGCCAGCTATACAAAATGTACAATACAGATACAGCCACAGCAACTTTTTCATCTCAAAGCACAAGAATCAGAACCCCTTTCCCTGTTGAAAATCTACAATGTATATAATGTACTTTTTAATAAAAGCAGAAAAAAATCCATCCCTCCATCTATCCAACCATCCATCCAAGGCTGTAATTATAATGGATATATCCTCACCAATATTCAGATGAGTTCACAACGCTCCCCCCTCCCAATATATACTGTATTATAATCACAGTCTTGGTCCCTCCCAGTATTGACTTCATGGCTATGCCATTGCATCCTTTTCCCCCAACTATTTATTCAGTGTAAGATCATTGTGAGCCATAGCCATGATGGGGTACCAGTAGTAAACCAAAAAAAAAAAAACACCCATCCATCAACCAAACTGCTTATCCGGGCCCAGGATGAAGGGGGATTGGTGTATTACTTTGAACAAAAGTATTTTCTAACTAAAGAAATAGATATCAAACAGGGATGCCCAAGTTAGACTTTAGTGGTATAGTCAAATAGCAGTTAGTTTGGGGTACACCCTGGATGGGATGCTGGTGCATCAAAGGACGTGCGTGCACACACACACACACACACACACGGATACACATGCACACACACGCACGCAAACACACGCACACACACACGCGCACACATTTGTATTTATGTCATTGTGGGGACTGAATAAAACCGTCCCCACAACAGCAAGATAACTGGTTTTTATCACATTGTGGGGACATCCTTTAGGAGACAGCCTGTGGCTCAGCTAAGCCTCTGCCCCTGTGGTCAAAAGGTTGCCAGTTTAAGCCTGACCTTGACTCATCTGCAGGTCCTTCAGCAAGGCTGTTAGGTCAACTTTGGGCGGCTACTCTTCACAGCCAGCTTGCTCTCATCTACAGAGAGCAAGCTGGGGGAGAGGTAAAGAGAATTTCTCCATGGGGATCAATGAAGTATCAATTATCTTTTGATCCCCACAATGTAATATACACATAAACCACACACACACTCAAAATCACACTCTATGGGCAATTTGGAGATGCCAATTAACTGCATGTCTTTGGGAAAACACACAAACACAGCACACACAATTGAGTTGGGGGTTATACCCCTCTCCCAGGAGCTGTGAGGTCACAGTGCTACACATTGTGTTGTATTCCATAAATATTCAGTTACCCCTTATTAAAATCACAATGCTGTAGCTTGACCCAGGAAGCACAGGGCATGAGGGAGCAGTCAGGGTACCAGGTCACAGCAGGATATGCAAACATCCTCTGATAATGCACAATTTCAAGTCGCCGGCTCTCCTGAACAGTATGCCTTTGTCAGGCAGAAGTCTAGATTCCCCAGAGGAAATCCAAACAAGTGAGAGGCAGACACACAATGTGAAAACCAGCTTATTTTATACACCCTAAAGTCTGATCGGCGCTTCCCTGATAATCCTTTCCTGCAAACAACTATGTTTCAACTAAAACGATGTCATGCTCTGGCTCCTCTTGGCAACAGCTCTGTATCAACTTAACTTGAGAAGCAGTTACTAAAAATGGATGGATTACAGTAATAGTAATGTATAAAAAAGTAATCTGACCCAGTGGGACAAGGATACATTACTTAACACTGAAGAATTTCTTCCAACAAATATATTTATTTGTTTGCTTGCTTGTTTTGTCATTTTTAATTAATTTTGATCCTTTAGTGACCACATCCTGGCTCACCAAAGTGACTGAAAGAAGACTCATATGTACTCTTTGTATTTTAAGTAATAAGGCATTATCTAATAAATATTGGGCACATTTAAAAAATAAGAGTATAGAAACCAAAAAAGGGCTCTCACTTCATTTTCGCCAGGAACAAGGTTGGTTAGTGTCAGGTGGAACAAAGTGAAACCTTACATACAAACCCAGGTGTGGGACACCAGAGGGATTTTACCGATCTCTACACTCTTAAAAATTCCAAAGAGTCATCAAAGAAAAAAAAAGACAGAAGGCAACCGTCTCTCTCTCTCTGCATTTGTAATATCTAAACCTTTACCTCTGCCCACCCTGTGATTTTCCACGTAGAAGAGTATAAATACCATGTGCATCCAGGATCAGAGCATCTTGTTTTGCCCGTCCTTGACTTTAGAGAAGTATCTACTGCTTTCTGAGACAACATGAACAGCTTTCTCTTGACCATCTCAGGAGTGCTATTCCTTCTGACTTGCGGACTTTCTATGCCGTGTAAGATAATAAGTCCTAATATAACAGGCTACTTGAGGGAAAACGTGACATGTGTAAGTAACTGTTTTTTATTTATGATAACTGATAAAATCTGTCAATGCATTATATTTCTTCTCAGACTCTCCTAACTTACCAAATCTCTTTTTTCGGTTTAGGGCAATAACGTTACCCTATTCGTCCCAGCCCTAGACACGGTAAGCGTGATTAATTGTATTTGACTGTTTTAAAACATTGCTCTGGATATAATGTTTGCATATAGGGGGGATCAGTGCGAAAAGCCTCATGCACAGTTACGCGCAGCGTCTTGCATGACCTCAGCACTGCATGACAGCAAACGGCACAGGCAGAGCTTCGCTTCTCATTCGTGCGAGCAGCCAAAGCCAAGAACAGACCGCACTGCTGCAGCTGTCACCTGTGCCGATTTTATCCCCACTAAATCTGCCCTGGAGTCGCACTGAAGGACGATCGAAAAATACTAAATCGTAATCATGCGGTATTTTTTTTTATTGCCTTAGCATTTTTCCGCAACTGCGACGTGCTTTCAGAATCAATTGGAAACGATAAAGAGCAACTGCACCGTCAAAAAGCCAAGCACTGTTCTTCACGCCACAGGAATTTTGAAAAAGATAGGGGTAAGTACTGATACTAATTATTACTAGTACTGCTAATTCTGCACATTACACGTAAAGTGGTTATGTAACCGGCTGTTAGATCACTATAACTATATTCATTGGTTATGCAAGGCAACACTTTTTTACTTTTATCTCTTTCCAGAATAATGCGGAGTGCATCTTTGAGACCAACGAGACGGTGTCTTACTCGGCCTTTCTCGGCAGATTTAAGGGGATCATAATGCAACACAACAACTTTTGTTCTGCTTCAAAAAAAAAATGAATTTTGATTACGTCTCTCGATAACTGAACCACCCTCTTTATCTAGTTTGCTGTACCAGAAAATACAGTTTTACTTTATCATTGGTTGAATAGTAATGATAACGATAATAATCGCTCGTGCCTTCAAATTATTTTTGTACTTTTTATAAGGTTTACACTGTGCCTTGTATGCTTAAGAACATTATGGACTTTATTTATTTTGTATTGTAAATTAACATGTGTGCGTAAACTTGTTGAATGTTCTACTGCTGATGTGAAATGCAAGACAGTTCTCAGGGTTTTACTTGAATGTATGTCATAAGCTCTAAAACATCTTACTAAAATGTAATGTATTTATTTATTTAATTCTATTTATTTAAAAGCGTATTTATAAAACTGTAATAATGATTTTGTTCAAATAAACAATTGCACTGAAGGTATTTGCAAATGTGACTCCCAGTGGTAGTATTTACTTCTGCAAATGAAAACTTGGTACTAAGGTGCTGTATGTACTAGTGTTTCTGTAAATTCTCTGATTAATATCTGAAACAACTGAAAATCTCGATATCTGTCCAAATCAGCCGAATACTGAATTGTAGCAAGATCGTGCAGGTTTTGCGGCTGCTGCCAGAACTGCTGGTCCAGCGAGGCCACGAGAGCCCAAATACCCATTGGTGTCAGGATGACAGCCTCGTGCGCAGACGAGGGGCATTCCCGTCCGAGCGCGATAAGACCGTGCTTTAATTCAGCGGTTTATGATGAGTGGAAAAAAGAAGCTGTTACTCACAGGAGTATTTCTGCGCCCGTTGTCTCCTCGCAAAGACGGCTTTTATCTTAGATGAAAAAAGCTGCTCTGACCACTTTGACCTAGAGCAAGCTAATTTTGGTTTCATTTTCAGACACTCCAGAATGAGATGCGATTGTTAGATGTTACATGTTCTATACAGACCAAAAGCCTGCCTTTCACACATGCATTTTCTGTGGCTACTAAATCTACATAAAATCAAATTCTGCAGCATGCATCGTGTTGCTGAACATACCGCAGGAGAGGAAGACTGAACTACCAGGTGTGAAAGTTCATCGGGCCTTCCATCGATGCACGCTGCAGCAAAACAACTCACCAGGCTGCCTTCCAGTAATACAAAGCAAGAAACCACTTCAAAAGCTTGATCTGAGTGAAGTGAACGTAGAACGGCAGCCTGTTTGTTAGGGCCAATTTTAACGGTGTATGTTTGGTTTCACATACCTGAGACCAACTTGAACAGGACCAGAAGATAAATTCACAATCATGATTTGTGTGTGTGCGTTTGTGTGTATTTTTGGGTATTTATCATAACTGCATTTCCATGGTAAATTGATAACAGGTCAGGCAAAGGGAAAGATTCCCAAAGAGAAATTCATTTTAACCACCAACAGATTAGTTATTGTATCCTCTACGTTAACATGCTATTACAACTGGAGTTACTATAAAGTGCTTTGGCAAAGTAGTTTTTGAAAATGTGGTAATTCAATATGGTTTTACTCTGTCTTCATAAACATCACAAAACATTTTAACCACTCCAACGTGAAACGGATAAGGCCAACTATATCGTAAAAATGCTGCATGTCAATGTCATAACAATGTGGCCCTAATTAAAGTCACTCATGTCTTTATCTCTGCTAATTTCTTCTACATTCAGCACAATGACAAAGTACCAAATATTAGCTTACTGTCTAATATATCCAAGACCGTGACATGCGTTATTTTTACGAGATAGCTGACATCATTCGCTTCAAGAGGGAGTGGACAATGCTTTGACTCATCGCTGTAAATACACTTTATATATACCTAGGTAACTACAGTTAACTCTCAATGACCAAATGGATGAGTGACTGGCGTAGGGGTAACTGAATATTGATGGAGGCTATTTCTGCAGCTTTAGAGGTCCTTTAATTGGACAATTCCATTCAGAAGATGCCAGTGCAATGACCCTGTTACCCAGCCTGGCAAACCCAACCCATCTTTTGTTCATATAATATCACAGAAGTCCCAGCACCACATCAGCCCACTATGTTCCTCACAGACCTTCAGAACCATACCAAGACCTCAGCTGGTCTATGTTCTTGGGTCAAAAAAAGGCCACTGTGCCAAATTCCAGGGCAGTGCCAAGAGAGTTGTCCGGCACCAACCACCAAAGCAAATTCCTTGTATGTATAAATGTACTTGGCAATAAACTCTATTCTGATTCTGAAAAGAGAAACCCTGTAAAGCAGAGCCTGATGACACTCCTCTGTTGCTGGTAATCTTACACTATAACATTACAGCGTGGGCATCACTTGACAAGAAATGGGAACCAAGAAAATCAGGAAAAATCATTCAAAAAGATATTTGATTTTATTGAGTGAGAGCTTACAGAATTAAACATGCATCTATCATAGTTAGGGCTGGCTGTCTCCACTGATTTCCTGAATCGATTTAATTCTGATTCACAAGGTTGCAATTCAATTCCATTCAACTCAATTCAAATTTGATTTAAGGAGATTTTAGTTACAATACCAATTTTGCATGCATAGGAAAGATTCTCAGAGAACTAATGCTGTAAATTGCAGAAGGAACCCTTTGACCTGGTGCATTATTAAAAATATGAATATGTACGTTAAGAATTGACCACAGAGTGGCTGCATTAACAAACGTTTTAACGTGACCAGTAAGTGCCAAGATTGGACATATGTATTATGTCTCATTAAATGGTTTTGACTTCACTTTTGTCCAGTTCTTCACCATCTTCATATTTATGAATTTCCAACAAAATACATCCAGACGCCCACCTTTAGGCTTGATGGTACCTTCAGCGCAGCAGCTCCCACCATGTTTGTTTATTACTGTCTTTCAGATCTTGTTGCGTGAGTTTGGTCGCACGATGCTAACAGGTTTTAAGCTCCATACAGTCATGGAAAAACGGTCTTGGAATCATACGATTCGATATCAGATTATGCAAAGGAATGATTGATCAGTCTGAATCAGAAAATCAATTTTTTAAATCCAGCCCTAACCGTGGTTATCTTTAACATCAAAGTAGCTGCTCCACTGAATCAAAAGGAGACTGAATCAGCTGTAGCGGATCAGACATCCATCTTGGATTCCTCCTGGATGCCTCATTGAGGAAGTGCTTTGGGCACGTCCAACAGCATGAGATCCTGGACCAGACTTGGGACATGTTTGAGAGATTATATCTCTCAGTTGATGGAGGAGTGCAGGGTTATGCCCCTAGAGGAGGGGGCTGGTGAGAGGCAGATTGAGTACCCAGAGACCCCTTGAAAACACGGGGGAGGTTACAAGCTCCACACACACGGAGTTCGAACCCTGGGCCCAGAGGTGTGAGGCAACACTGCTAACCTGCCGCACCACCATGTCGTCAGAAGAGAACAGCCAGACTTTTTAACGCCAACAGGAAGGGCACTAGTGCAATAACAACTCAGTCCAACAGTACTCTTAAAATTTTAGGACTTATTTTTTTAGAAAATTACTAATTATTGACAAAGACAAAAAAGTAACACTATTTACGAAAAGTGTTATAATCATGTAACAAAAAAAAATTAAAAGCAAAGCAAAACTGTCAACCGGCATCAGTGCTGTCTGTCTGAGAGCCTGGATCAGAGGCACAAAGACAATGCCGTTTGATACGGCAAGAACAGAAAGACCATGCGACGGACTGTTACTTCTGTTTGACTAAAGTGTCTGATTTCTCTACCAAAAACAAAAAGTCAATTGAATACCCTAATCTTCCTTCAGCAATGAAAACCGCTCCGCATGACGACAGTCTTCCTATTCCGAAACCACCAGAGGAACAGACCTTAGACGAACCAGATGGAGAAACTGCAATGCAGGGAACTGGCAGTGACAATGATCCGGATTTTGAACCGTGCTACATTTCGAACCGTCCATTTGGACTTGTGTGGTGCTGAGGTATCACCCGCCACGTGGCTGCACTCAGGTTCTCATCCCTGAGCTGGTTTGTCGTGTGGTGGGTGTGACAACACACTGTAATCAGTGCCTGCTCCTTATCTCCTCCTCCCTCACCAGGTGAACCACATCTCATAACACAATCAGAATTAAACGATCTGGTCAGAGAGAATCGCAGGGTTTGAGACTGCAGGAATGGTGTTCGCCGTCACCAGGTATGAAAATTCCTGCTGACTACTGTTGGACATTGTATTCAATGTCAGGTGCATCACGTTGCCATCAAAAATCAAGAACCAAACACTTTTAATTATGTTGATTTTAATAGCGTATGAGAATCATAAACGTGAATAAATATGTTATTACCGGTAAACAGTTAACCGTTTATTTCTGAGTTCCTACGTGATGCGGCAAAACCAAAACTACCCACCAGGTTAGTCAGCAAAAACTTTTCAGGAAGCAACGCTGTCCATAACGTGACATTTTTTAGCCCATATTCTGAGCTCATGGCTGGAAGATGACAGCTTTTACCCTGACAAACCTTCTCCACCCCCCACCCCCCATTTCCACCGCAGCTTGACTGACACGTAAGAGCGTCCCAGGTTTGCTCTGATAAGCGGTTTTTCACCCAAGCATCTGCTGCAGGCGTGTTGTCCTCCAGGAAGGGCATGTACCTCTGACCGCACGTTATCACTGAAATTAGTCTTAAAACCTTATTCGGCTGCGAAGCTTCCAGCAACGTATGGTTTTGAGAGGAAAGGAAGAGATGAAAGAGCTGCGACGAGCACAAACCTATGAAATCTCAAAAAGACAAGCAGAGACAACAAGAAAAAAGACAAATTCAGAAACAATGTTTATCCTGATGCAAAAATAAAAAACAAAATCAACCCACACATCATGCAGTGCATACATAACAGAGTATATAACTGCTTGATCCCCGTCTCTTATACTGGAAATAAACAAACATCTGGTATGATGAGTTAAGGGCTGATACTGAAAAGCACTACAGGTACACAGAAGTAAATGTAGATGCCATAAACAGAGCAACTTGTACAGGAAACCAACACGCTTCCTGTATGCTGACACTAGACGCAACCAAGCCACAAGCAATACTCTGCCAAAGGGCTACAAGGCGACCAGTTTATATAGACACTCATGATAAACAACTTTTGTAGGAGCAAAATCGGCAAACTAGACTTCAGGACTTGCATGCATGGTGGAAAGCAAGTTAAAACAAGGCAACAGTCCAAAGGATGACTGTCACCATTCCTAGAATCTCTTTGATTCTATGCCAACTAAAAAGCTTTTCATGCCGTTGCCCGAGTCCCTGTTAGAAAGCGTTTAGAAACCGCACTATGATCTTATCTTTTATTCTGTCTAGATAATTCTGAAAATGAAACTTACATTTGAAGAAAAAAAAAAAGAAAAAAATCCAGCCAAAACAGTTTATTTGTATTTAAAATCGCAGCCTAATATATCACTAGTCTTAAAACTTTTGGTAAAGCTTGAACAAAGTGATTTATTTAAGGTGATTAACCCCATTCACTCTATTCCATCAGGTAAGGGTGCAGGCCCTGATGGGTTTGGTTGTGAATTTTATAAGGCCTTTAGTATAAAACTCACCCCTCTTAAGAATAAATTATTCTTTTAACAAGGGAAAAAAATCCTAAAATCGCTATATGAAGCCAATATGTTTAATCCTGAAAAGAGTAAAAGATGACAGTGGTCCTGCATCGTACAGACCTATTGCACTTCTGAATTTTGTTCAAAAAGTCTTTACCAAAGTTGTAGCCTGCAGGCTAAATAATTATATTTCAACGATTATACATCCTGACCAAACTGGATTTATTCCTGGCCGCTTTTCATTTTGTAACGTGAGATTACTTCTCAATATCTTATATTCAGATATAACAAAGGGTAACACTGCTGCAATTCTCTCTTTAGATGCTCAAAAGGCTTTCGACCAGATAAAATGGCCATATATGTTTGAAGTGATTAGACTATTGTATGCACAGCCCACCTCCCGTATACTTACTAATACTGATAGATCAAGCCTTTTTGAATTGCATCGTGCTGTGCGTCAAGGAGATCCTCTGTCCCCTCTGTTTAATATTGCCTTAGAGCAGGGCTATTCAAATCACGGTCCTCAATGGCCACCCCTGCTGTTTTTCCAGCTTTACCTGAGAGCCAATTGTGAAGCCTCTGGCCAATTAGAGTCAGAAATGATTAAGCTAACTACCTGGGAGACTTGAAAACAAGGCCTGGATTTGGAATTGAGGGCCAGATTTGAATAGGGGGGCCTTAGAGCCACTAGCTATTGGCATAAGGAGCCATCCTGATATACATGGCATTAAAATACAAGATGCTGAATGTCTTGTAAATTTATATGAAGATGATCTGTTGATCAGTGTTACTAATCCTGTTGAATCCCAATCTTTTAAGCTATATTGAAACATATAGTGCAATCTCAGGTTATGCAATTAACTGGAGTAAAAGCAAATTCATGCCTATTACAAAGAATATATATCCAACCTTCGTAAACTCCCTACCATTTAAAATAGCTAATGACCATATTACATATCTTGGTATTAATATCCCTAGAAACCGGAGCAGATTTTTAAATTAAACATTTTTGGCCAGTTTCCCAGTCAAGGATTAAGCCTAAGCCTAGACTAGCTTTGAGTTACAATAGTGAATCTCCATTGAAACGGCAATTTAGTCCAAGACTAGTCTTAATCCTGGTTCTGGAAACCAGCCCTTTGAGTTTGATGGGCAAACTTAGGAGGGACAATGAAAAATGGAATCTGCTTTCTCTGCCGATGATAGGTCGTATTAATGCGATTAAAATGGAGATACTTCCAATATATTGGTATATTTTTCAAAATCTTCCTATTTATTTGCCAGCAACATTTTTTAAGCAACTAAATACATTATGTCATTTATCTGGGCCTACAAGACTCCTCGTCTATTCAAAATACACCTACAGAAACCTAGGTTGAGAGGAGGCCTCAGCCTCCCAGTTTTTAGACATTTCTATTGGGCTGCAAATCTTAGGATCCTTACTTATTGGCAGTAGGGTAGCCCAAGGAGCTCATTTGAGATGCCGAACGTTTCACATGCCAATATCATAAAATTATTTCAACAATCTTTTGTTGATGGGGTGTTTACAATTTGGAAACAAAAGGGCCTACGTTGTATTAAAGATCTGTATATAGATGATAAATTTGCTTCTTTTATGCAACTGAAAGTAAAATATGATCAACAGTCTCACTTTTTTTGGTATTTACAAGTCAAACATTGCATACAAGGTAATATTCCACAATATTTAACTAAAGCGCAGACATGTAATTTACGACTTGTTTAATTCCCATCCAGAGTTTAAACACTTGATCTCTCATTTTGTTTCTACATTAAGTCCAGTCAATGATGCCAACTTTAAAAAGGCTTTGGCCAAAGAACTGAATGAAATAGTGACGGACGAAATCTGGCAAAAAAGGATTATTCAACATACGCAAATGCTCGGTTAACTCTAGATACCAAATGATTCAAAAATAAAACTCAAGATATATGATTCTATTTCTCCTCAATGAGCAATTTCCTCCGGGATCAATAAAGTTTTTCTGATTCTGATTCTGGAATAGGTGCAATGTAGCTGAAGGGACGTTGTCACACATATTTTGGCTCCGCCCTGCTCTGATTTTTGGTCTAAAATATTCGATTGGTTTTCAATAAGCATCTTCAAATGGATGGCGTTTTAGCGATTTTTGGCTTCTAAGAAGTGGTAAAAACTCATTTTCAACAACAGGCTCTGATGACTGATATGGTTGCCGCCAAGAAGATAATCCTTCTTAATTGGAAATCCAATGACGCTCCATGTTTTAATCACTGGCTAAATGAGACGCTCTTTATTATTCAAATGGAAGAATTACGTTCACGAGGTAGATCTTCATGACAGATTTTGGAGAACTTAGGAGAGTTTTGTGGGATTTACTGAAAATACTTAATGTTGGTGTTTTGTTCTGTAGTGTGCCCTGTGCCATTTGTATATGATCAATGCTGTTTGTGATGTACCTTGCGCACCAACATCTCTTCCACCTCCCCCCCTTTTTTCCCCCCGTCTTTATTATATTAATGTTTATCGTTTGTCCTTAACTGCAGAAAATTCAAATTTTAAAAAAAAAAAAAAAAAAAAAGGTGAGGTGGGGGCCTGGGGGACCCCAGAATAAAATAAAATGTTTAACTCCCATGCTGAACAGCACCGGCCGGACCCCTGGGCACGGGTCCTGTCTGGTCACATTTACATTCTCCATAGCGCTCCCAAGTTTTCTAATCCATATTTAAAACCAAAAAGCAAACATTCAGGTCCAACCTGTTTTACCACCAAAAGCTTTTGGTTGGTGGTTTGTGTGTAGTTTTTGTTCATAGGTCAAGGTGAATCTTACCAGTGCCCCACACAATCGGCGTTGGAATACCGCTCACTTATTTTTAGCACAAAAGGCCAAGTTAAGAGCAATAACAGATTTACCAACTAACAAGGCTGCTTGCAATGTCTTTAGATGCCATGCCACAGCGCTACATGACAAAGTGTTAGAAACAAAAAAGGTTTACGGTTATAAGCCAAGATCGGTGAGCGCTGTAGACCTGAATAGTTGAAATGTTGTTTTCTGCACTGTCTCTGTCAGTTCAGCAGCAGCAAATGCACCCGGCTATGTGTATAACTCTGCAAGTGAGACAGGCTATGGTTTAAAGTGTGGTCATCTGTACAAGGCATGAAAGACCAGAATCAAGGTTTTTATTTAACTGTTTTGATAAGGGAAGGCACTGCCCATACAAACAAAAGGAGGAAAATGGTTAACCCACAATGTCTAAACTATGACTGAATTTAAATCTTATTCTCTTATTTAAATACTGAACGAGTCGCTTATGGGGGACTTCACCACCCAGGACCCATAGCCCTTCTGGGACAGGTAGGACTTCAGCACATTCTTTGCCTCTTGGTATGCCTTTGACATCATCTTTATGAAAAAGAAAAAAAAGAAAAAAAAAAAAAGTCAAACATGGCATTAAGGTTGTTCTGCATGATTAGCCAAAATTACTAGCAATTTTCTTCAATTGGATCAGGTAAACATTCAGGTGTTAAGTGTTAAATCTTGTACTGGGGCAATGTGTGGTTCTGCAAGTTAGGGCTCTGAGCCCACTACCAGAAGGTCATTAGTTCACATTCCATGACTGGAAGAGTGGTTCCATTGTTGGGGATTTGAGCAAGGCTCTTAAACTTCAATCGCTCCAGGGGGTGATGGCAGACCCTGTGCTGTGAGCCCAAAACTTCTGCTCATCTGTGTGTCATGGAGATTAAAATTGGATATGTGAAATGAGTACTGCCCCACAGGGATGAGTAAAGCATCGCTGTGTTAGCCATGCAAGGACGGCGACCCTGCCCCAAGTCAAAAGTCATCATTGTACAAATGCAATGGAGTTTAATTCGCTTTAATTTACAGCGCAGTTCAGGTTATGGTACAGCCACTTGGGGTCACAAAGACTAGTTGACTTTACTGCTCTCTGCGATGACCAAGCTTGACGTCAACTAGTCTCTGATCACATGATTATGACACTAACATGAATGTCTCAGAGACCAACAGCTATGCAGAAGTGTGGGGAAAAGAGAAGTACTGGAGCAAAAACTGAGCAGATGGTATTTTTCTATATCAAATGCAGTAATGAATCTTTTCACTTGCGTCTCCATATTTTTGCCTTAGGAAAAAAGGAAAAAAAAATCAAATCTGTCACAGATATACCTTTAGTGCAATATGGCCCAGGCACTCAGAACCAGGAACTGGTAGAGTAACCATATAGGAGTAACCATAAGTGTAGTGGCTGGACCTTCTGAGAATTTGTTTTTCCTCCCCAGGTATTATTCCGACATTTCTATCTATCTTTTCTCACACTTAACCCTCTGGAGTCAGCGAAAAAAGAATTTTGGCCAAACCATTTAAATAACTGCGAGTTTGTCATATACACATTTAAACACCCTCAGAAACCTTGGATGGTCTACTTTCCAAATATATATATAGGTAGAAACTAAATGTATTTTTACAGCTTCATGATACGAATAGAAAGAACGAGAGTGACTGACTTCAGCGTCTGTGTCTCGAAGCAGCTCTGATCGCCTTCCCACTTGGAAATCGCGCTATTCGCATGATAAAAACATGATAATCCGACAGTTTGTACTGGGTAAAGAAGTATGTGAATACGCCCATTGTGACTGAAATAAACAAGAGCACATGTCTGGGTAGTGTTTACACCGATCAGCTACAATATGGCACACAGATATGTCTCTGCCGCTGAAGCTGTTGCCATTTTCAGCAGCGAATTTAGTGTTTTTTTTCCATGATTCTACATAATGATTTCAGCGATATATAAACTGAAATACACGAGAAAGATACGCGGTCAATGATGCCCTCGTCCCCAGAGCGTTAATAATAGTCACTGCATCATATTTATCTCTTTCTATATTTATATGGTCACAGTTTTTCATTTTTCATTCCATCTACCAATAAACTGTGAAAGGGATTTTATTGTTGCTACCTTTCTTGAGTTTAAAACTGCCTTTCCAAAGTGATAGGTGTGGGGTGCAGTGACATTCCAGACTGATGGGCCATTGACAGTATGCAAACTACTACAGGTATGGGGACACCTATTTCATCAATATTCGTTGTGCAGGCCACTGACTTTGAGGAAAAAGTGTGTCACTCCAAAGTTCTAACACTTCAGTAATCAAACCACATAAAATTTCAGAATGTCACTTTCACCTGTGTGTAGCCAACCCCTGTGTCTATAAGCTTCAGAGCTCAAAGATCTTAGCTAGAAATGTCTATAATGTGATTTTTTTACAATTTCTCAGCATGTCTGAAAATAGGTTTTTGAGAAGTATGTTTAAAGTTGATTTTAAAAAATAGAATAACATTCTAAGTGGTCTCAGATTATTAGTGCTGAGTTTGTGCTGAATAAAAGCAAATGTAACACTTTAGGATAAATGTTTTTTAGATAGGTGAAATATTTTAAAATGTCAAGGCATGTCAGACTACCCCGAAAGTGGCTGAAAGGCCTCAGACTCCAGAGGGTTAAGAGGAAGTTGTAGCGTACGAGTGTTATTGTTGCGCAATTTTTTGCTTCCAATTTGCAACCCGTTGCTTCTATGTGTAAAAGATGTCTTGTCGGATATACAGCTAAGTATTGCGAATATAGAATTTGTTGCAAAGCATTTGCTTCTCCTGTGGTTTTAATCGATGATGATGATGATATCAACAATTAGTCAACACTGACTCAACTTTCATATACAGTGGTGTGAAAAACTATTTGCCCCCTTCCTGATTTCTTATTCTTTTGCATGTGTGTCACACAAAATGTTT
>JAODJU010000114.1:197442-207515 GCA_026776725.1 Gnathonemus echidnorhynchus
AAAAAAATCGAGGCGGCACCAAAAAATTGAGGCGGGCGGCCATGTAAAACAATTTATTAATTTTAAGTGGCCTAACCGCCGCATTCAGGGATGCACGTAAAAGCCATATATATGCTAAATCGTACTTCGTATAAATGTTACCACTTAAGTGCATCCCTACCCATAGTCTTAAACTTTCCTTTATGGCATTAAAACCCGTTTACCTGTGTCAGTCTTCCGAGCTGCGCAGCCTGTTTGGTCCTGTTTGCTGCTGGGAACCACCGAGTAGCCGGGCGACAGAGACCGGCTCTTCAAACCGTAAGGGGCCACAAAGTTGCGACTGAGAATCGGGGCAAGGCTGGTCCCCCTGAAGCCCCGCAAAGACCCTCCTCGGTCCATCGTCGCCAACTAGGGAACACGAACAATCCTTAGAAACTCAGTATCTGTACGCATTTTATAGCTCGGTTCACTCATTGCGTGGTATTCGGCCCGGAACCCACTAAAACTAAAGCCGCCGGGCCTAGATTGAAAATTTGGATAAAGCATGCATGTGCATTGGAAAATTACAAGAGTCACCCTACCGTATGAAAACCACCATTTAAAAAGCACCACGCCCGTGCAAAGAAGCATCCAGCGATGTGCTGATTTGATAATTACCTTAAGCTAAGCAGGGAGTTAAGAAAACAGGTGAGAAGCGTATCGGATCTAGCAAATAACTGAGTGTTAAGGTTTGATACGCCCAGCCCCCCTACGGGCAGCCTTTTATATACCATCCTGTGCATGACGGGTAGGTCTCTGCAGCTCGATAATGCTTATAATTTTTCCCAAACTAATTTTCGTCAATTCGATTTTTATTTTTTTCCATTTAGTATGTTTGATGAACGCGAATTGTCACTCCTGCATTTTATTATGTTTATATAGTCTGTCTCACTACAATTTATGTAATAATTTGAGTACCTTTAATTATTGTTCATTTTTGTATGTAATTTACTCCATTTCTATATTGTGTACATCGTTTATGTACTGTTGTAGCATATTTTGTCATTGCATCTGCTTGGGAAGTGGCTGGCTGTGTCCCAGTTCAGGTACTGCATCCTTTGAAAGCAGGTCAGAAAATTGAAGGACTGTGGACTGCTGACCTACTTCCTTGGTGTAGCATTACATTGATATATAACACTCCCCACCCAACTGTATGTCTGCATTGAATTCTCCTGGTAAAGCGACAAGTGGCAGAGCAGCAGATCCAGGAGATGGGATTGGTGGAAATCACAGAGCCCTCCAACAGTTTGTGAGCGGATCTGGCAGAAGGATGGGTCATGGTGTTCTTGCATTGACTACCGATGACTGAACGCAGTGACGAGGAAGGACTCCTACCTGCTGCCATGCAATAACAATGCACTGGATCACATCACCGGATTGACGTGGTTCAGCTCCTTAGACCTCCATAGTGGCTATTGGCAGGTCATACTGACCCCAGAAGCCTGCCCCAAGACCGCGTTTGCCATCAGTCACGGGCACTTCTGGTTGCTACAGTTTGACCTGGTAACACCCCGGCCACTAGGGTTGCCAACTTTCTCAACCCCAAATGAGGGACACTTTCTTGCAGATGCGTGCAGAGCAGCTGACCAACAATAATGGGAATCGCAAGGTTTCATACTACAAATCTACACATTTCACAGTGTAAAAGGACAAGCCACTAGTGGCCAGTGCACACACGCACACCAACAACCGTGTCTCATAGCAGCGTTTACATGAGTTTTGAAATGCTTACAGTAGTCTATTATTGGCCAACGAGGCTGTGATTGGAATACAGGACTGGAGCTGTCCCTGAAGGGACAAATCAAAATCACCCATATTTCGGGATGTCCCGGACAATTCGGGATGGTTGGCAACTCTACCGGCCACCTTCGAGAGGCTAATGGAGCATGTCCTATCTCACATCCCCCAGTGCATCGTCTGCCTTGACGATCAGCTGGTCCATGCGATGATTTTGCCAGGGAATTGTGGAAGTTACAGACAGCGTTTGTGGCAATCCACTTGGCAGGGTTGCAGCTGAGCTTGCGACAGTGCTCCCTCCACCAAATGCAGGATGCACTTCCGAGGACTTGTCATGGGGAGGGCATGGCCCCCAACTCGGACAAGACCCCTCCAAGGACTGTAGCAGATCTGTGCAGCTTCCTAGGGCTGGCATTGTATTTCCAATGCTTTGTTAAGGACTTCCCCAGCATAGTGAAACTGCTGCACCATCTTACAGAGAGGGTAAGTGTTTTTGCATGGATGGATGCCTGCGGCATGACTTTTAACCAGCTCTGTGCAGTGCTTGCATGCTAGCATAACCAGACTCATCTCTCATTCATTCTAGACATGGACGCTAGCACTAAGGGACTAGGCGCGATGCATTGCAGGCAGGATCCAAAGGGGAGCACATAGCTGTGTACTTCAGCCAAACGCTAAGTAAGCAGGAGCATAACTATTGTGTGACCCAACAGAAACTGCTAGTCGTGGTGCAGGTCTGTAAGAACTTCCTGTCATACCTCTGTTCCCATCAGTTCTGGTTGCAGATGAAACACATATATCTTGTGTAGTTTCTGAATTTTTGCAACCCAGAGGGAAAGCTGCCCTACTGGTTGGAGGTGCTGGTGGAGTTCGACTCCGAGGTCCAGTGTTGTCCCCATCTCATCGGCCACACAGCTCTGTGAGCTGCTGGAATTGCTGCCAAGTGGTGGAGCAGGACCAGCTCTCGATGGTAGTACTCGTCACCTACACAGCGCTGGGGAACCAGGCCCACCAGGATCTCAATTGCCAGCAGCTTGTCATGGAGCAGAGCAGCAACTCAGTGCTGTGAATGATGAGGGAATGGGAGGCGATCTCTGTCTTCAACCTGGAGACCTTGGAGACTCCAGACCGCCCCATTTGAAGTATACTGACAGCTGGAACTAAGAAGGACGATGGGGAATCTGGGGCCCTGAGGCCACAGAGAACTCAGGTAACCTCCCAGGTGGGGGGCAATGTAGTGCTGGGGTTACCCATCGGACAGCAAGGTAGCATGCTGGACCGGTGCCAGCATTGTAAGTGTAAATAGCTCTGTGTATTTATCATGTATTATGTTGTTATTGTACTATACATAATGTCATATGTAGTGTTAATGTTAGTTTTAAATAATGGTGCACGTGAACCCACCATTTGTAGTATGAATAGTCAGGATGTCCAGTGAATGTCTGGTCTCTTTCCGAATTATTTCCGTTTATTGAGAGGATTTTTGGCTATTAGAAATAACATTTAGACATGCCCACCTTTCCATACGCCCGCTATTCCGTCCTGCAGAAACTCACATCTCAACATACAAGTCAGGCAACATACAAGTCTCCGCCAAACCAGAAAGTGCCAAGGAAATTGTGTGGCTCCTCCCACTTCACCATACTCCTTCTGTTGATACGCCCACTTTGAAACACCCACAGATCATTAGACACGCCCACTACTCCAGCCTGCAGAGACCTGTACAAATTGGTTAGTGACCTTCCACTTCATGTCAGACCACATAATACAAGTTGTCGTTGATTATTTTCTTATAACTTCAGAACCCGTCGTGGATTTTCCCTTAGTTGTATGATCCTCCTCATTATCCTACTAAATTATTATATTTTCGAACCTAATTTTTCCTAATACAGGCATTTTTTGGGTTTTTCCACCCCCCATCTAGAAAAGCATACCTGTAAATCCCTTAAAATGTACCCTGAAAACTTGGTTAAATTCAACCACGTCTTTTCTCCAAATGTAAAAGAGGCACTGTAAAGTCAGCATTAGGACAAAAATAACTGATTTCAATTTTAATTGCGTTAAGAAATCAACATACTTAGTAAATTCACATTTGATGGAATTTAGCAATTTATACACATTATTCTATTGCACATCATAAAAAAAATTACGCTTAAGCATAAATTTAAATGCTTTACCCCAGTTTGATCAAAATATACAGAATACAGCAGCTTGCTACGCTGACGGTTAAAATTTAGTGGCAACATGCACTGTAGTAAACATCAATGCCGAAAATCAGCAGTAGCATTGTGCAGGCCTATTATAAAATACACTTTACACGTTTTTAAAAAAATCTATACAATACGATTTTCACATTGTTAGGCTTTCATAAAGTGACACATGGGGGAGAAGCCCAGAAAGTTAATGTTCCTCTTTGCATGTTCCTTTCCTCTCCTTCCCATCCTGTAGTGAAGTACCCAGTTTCTTTATCAGGACAGAAAGAACTTTGTCAAGAGGATCCATCACTCCTCTCTGAAGCCACTTTGGTATAGTAGTCCTTGCATGGTGGAATCCCAGTTTCTGCAGAATGTAGTCCACACAGACTGGGTCGATCTTCCGTCCCGTCCAATCAATCAATCTGGAAGGAAAGAGGATTGTTGTCAGAACTTAATTCTTCCATCCTATCTCACAATCAGCTTAAGAGCCTGGATTTCAGCGTACTCTACCTCCCTAAATTTCCATAGCCCCTTAATAAATAGCCTGTGTGATGTTCTTCAATCCTAACACGTGTAGCAGTTTGCTACACACGGAGAAAGACTTCAATCTCAAGAAACAGAACCTACACTGCACTGTCATCATTGTGGCCTGGTCTGTCACCGCTTCAGACACCAAGATGTACCATTTTCTTCCTTGGATGGTGACAGTGGTATTCTACCATTGCTGTGCTAATGTCTGAGGTTATCCACTTCAGGTAACTAACAAATATATTCCATTTGCTTGAGGTGGAAGGTTCAGGGCCAGAAAGTAAAAATCCAGACCAAGGTTTTGTTTCAACCCATCAGTTGAGTATAAAGAGTCACAGTCACAGAGAACTCAACTGGTTGGTTGAAACAAAACCTTGGTCTGGATTTGTACTTTCTGGACCTCAACCTTCCACCTTTGCTATATGCATTTAAGCAGTATTCTGACATTATGGGTGCCACAGTGGCAATAGGGAAGTGGTGTCTTTAAATCATCCACAGTGTGTGATTGGGTGTGTGTACCTGGCCGCCACGGCACTGTAATGGAAAATTGGTTGCAAGAAATATGGATGGCGGGAAGTAAAAAATTATGGTGGATGTAAAGTCAGTCTTCCAGCAGAGTGAAGTTCAAAGCATCGCTGAAGCATTAGGTCTGAAGCAGATCACCATGTGCTGTACAGGGCTCGTTTGCCTGGCTGGTCGTCTCACCGTACGGTAGGTTCCAGGTGCCAGGTGTTGCACAGGAACTCCCTCCAGTCCACAGCGGTGTAGTTCATTCCATCCTGCTTCTCCTCTTCACTGGAGATGTTCTCAGGTATAGTACTGGCAGTCTTCTGTCCTGCCCGCCTTGCAGTGGACCGGGGGACATGAAGAGCTGTGGACAAGGAGCATGGGCAGGTTATAATGGAGCTTGGACAACATATGAACTCTCAAGTGACCTTATTGAAACTGCTGCAGTAGCTGAGGTTCCATTCTGGGACACTTCTCAGAAGAAACGGACCCAGTGTGGTGGTATCAGAGGGTGTCAGATGTTCTTACCATTCTCCTTCTCCTTCAGGTAAGCAGATACCAGGTCATGCAGGAACATTATAAGCTCAGCATCCATGGTGACACATATGTGGTCGGTGAACTCTGTCACCACACTGCACTCCACCCTCGGCTTGCTGCTGGAGGCTGGAAAAAAAAAAAGCCCACAGAGTAAAACCACAGGGAAACTACTTCCACATGGGCTGGGGGAAAAGGCACCTTCTGGGTGACCGACAAAACCACAGAATGGGGGAATCCGGAGGGGAAGGAGCAGGAAATTTATGGGTACCCCAGGCAAACAAAACGATATAAAACACCCATTTTCCTGTCAAACCTGGGACAGGCAGACTGGATCCCTCTGTCACCTACACTCAGCAACAGGGAAGTGCTGGGGGGTTTGTGGGGGCTAAAGGTGCCTGAGCACCAGCCCATTTTTGCCAAATGACTGAAGGTCTGTCAAGATCAAGACCACGTGCCTAAACTGTTGTTTTTCTACAGCAGTAGGCCCATCAACATCATTCTTTCTGCCCCCCCGCCCCTACCCATATAACCACCTGTTGCTACATTGCACTTGCACATCAGCTGTGCTATGCACATCACTTTATTTTGTGGCCAGCCAGTGGTCTGTGTGGATCCCAATGCCCCACTGCTGTGATGAGGACACTGTGGGCAACAGGTTAGCCCATCCTGTGGTCTGTGTGGATCCCAATGTCCTACTGCAATGACAGGGACACTGTGGGCAACAGATTAGCCCATCCAGTGGTCTGTGTGGATCCCAATGCCCCAGTGCAGTGATGGGGACACTGTGGGCAACAGGTTAGAATTCTCTCCTGCCCCTTCACCACCTTAGCTACTGTGTGGTGAGTGTACTGGCACAGAATGGCTGCCATTGCCTCATCCAGGTGGGGGCTACACAGTGGTGGGGGTTTAAGTAGCACTGGTTCTGTCAAGAGCTTTGGATGTCTTGAAAAGCACTGTATAAGTGTAACACATATTTTTATGTGCAAAATTTATTTATTATTGTGATTGTTCTTGATTGTTTTTCTTTGTAGGTAAAAGTACTTGCCAATTAATAAACAATCCCAATTCAAAATTTGCCCCCTGACCCCACCCACCCCAAATAAACACCCAAACTTCTTGTCTCACATACTCTTAGCCCTGCTTTGCTTTTCTGGAACTCTC
Source organism: Gnathonemus echidnorhynchus (assembly GCA_026776725.1). NCBI lineage: Eukaryota > Metazoa > Chordata > Actinopteri > Osteoglossiformes > Mormyridae > Gnathonemus > Gnathonemus echidnorhynchus. The sequence goes on from JAODJU010000114.1 coordinate 204,126, forward strand.
TACACAACTCATTACCTGTAACAGAGGGCTCCTTGGGGTGCTGCACTTGGGTGGACTTGAAGTTCAGCTGCATTCTTGGCAGAGCGAAGATGGTCTCTGTCTCATGGTTATAGCTGGAGGAGCCTTTGAAGGCATTCCTCTCGCTGGAGACCTTGGACTCCACTCCATTTTCGGGATCACTGGTATCCGTTTCCACTTCCCTGAGTTTGTTCAGCTCTGAGAAACCAGGGTCACATCAACACAACTACAATTTGGACAGGAGGCTGCATTTATGTCAGACCCAAAATGTCTCTGAGAAGAGGGCTCCAGTCCCATTGAATCAAAGGAGGAATGGTCTGTATTCTTTAAATCACTGAACTTAAAGTGCATGTCCTACATAAAATTATTTGTGCAGTCATCTTGATCAGACCATTGGTCAACAACAATGAGTTTTTTACAATAAGCATTAGTCATAACTACAGTTAAAGTCAGATCTACCTGAAACAGTTTGCTGAAGTAAAATCAGGACATTTGTGGTACTTAAGTCACACATAAATATACAACCTTCATTCCTCATAGCAGTCACATAGCTGAACCATTCTTTCACGGAGGCGAGGCCGTGGGGGGGGTTCTCATGCCGTCGCCGGGTTATCTTGGTGATGGTCGCCATGGGGCTCTCCAATGCACCACAGGGCCTGGTCACGATGGTGTTGTGACCCAGATTAAAATCCAGCGTTTGAACGACGTATGTCGAGTCATCACAAGACCCTGTGTTAAAAAGTGATTAAAGTGAAATCCTACAAAGACCTTGATAACATCTCATAATTTTTTAATACTAATGCAAAAAAGAAGTCTTTATATAAATATGACCTTATTTTAAATAAATGAATAGACTATTTGAACTAATTTTATTTAAAAAATGTCAACACATCGTGCAATGTATTTTTCCCTAGCTGGGAGTTTACCATCTTCCTCTGCAATCTTCTGGGCCTCGGTCAAGAATGTTATGTTAGGTTCCTCCAGGTGGAACATGGCCCAGGACTTGGAGCGGAAGTTAGGCCCGTGGAAGCAGGCTAGGGTCATGTGGTTGCCGTGGAGACTCATGGAGCCACCCAGCTGCACGGCATCCTCGGGCAAAGGCTTGGGGAACAGGGAGATGTGGCAGCCAGCGATGGCCTTCAGGATGCTGGGCCAGTGGCGGTGATGGTCTACGCCCGTGTCTGAAAGTCAGAACAGGGACACGGGGTGAGAGGAAGGTGGCCAAGACCTGAACAATGAGGTCAGGCATCCCTGAAGGTAGTAATATTATAATAAAGAACGATTTTTAAGAGGCACCTACGGAGCTCAGCTGTGGCCTTCTCAGCGCTCAGGACTGGCGTCCTCGGCAGCACGTATGAACCCTGACCCCAGGTGGACAGGACCCGCTTGCTGGTGTCAAACTGCTGGGTGAAGAACTCCTGCAGCTTCATGCCGATCTTGATGAGGTCGGGCGTGGTGGAACGAGAGATGATCACCTGGAAGATGTCCCACTGCAGGTCGCCTTGCACAAAGATCACACTGGACGGGCAGGGAGAACCATAAAGCACCGTCAGTCGTCTTAGTGTGAAAGAAGCAGCTTTGTTTATTTCAATACAATGCTCTGGGGAGATATTCTTAACTGAATTATGCAAGTGAGGTTAGTTCATCAATAAGATTTACCAGTAATAAAATATTACCACTTCCAATAAATTAAATTAATGAGTAAACTGATAATTAAATCAGTTTTGTTATAATTGTTTTATTGTACCTATTATTATAACTAGATAATTGATCACGCACTGTATATATTAACGGTGTAGCAGTACACAAAATGCACAGTGCGGTACAAATCTTGGTTTTGAGTTCATGTTTCGGTGCAGTTTCAATACAATGGAGGAAATGTAATTAGTTTTTCAACTGACTATCATTAAAACTGCAAACACAAAATCAGTTGTAAGCCAAACAAAATGTAATGTGTCTGTCAACGTGTCTAAAACAAAACCCAAGAGACGGTTATTTGCACAATGTAACAATCAATATGCAAAATAAATAAACATTCAAAAATAAGGTCAAAACAACAAACTAAATCCTGTTTTCTCTACTACCGAGTATGGTTGTATACTAAGCAATAGCAATACACACCCCTATAGCCATTTTTTAGCTTGGTCTGAATTTCCTGGCAAAAGCGCCTTAAATTCCAGAGGAAGACTAACTTACGGAGGCTGTTCCTGCCTTGTTCCGATCATACAAACATGTGTGATGTCATATAAAAGGACTTGGCAAGCTGGATGTGTTTCCAGCAACAAATCCAAGTTCAGTGTAACAACCAATGGACAGTCTTGGTCTCATCAACTACTCTCTTTCATATTGGTGTTATTTACTAGGAAACCAAAATGTTGCCAAACTACTGATTTAAGTGACACAGGAGGGTGTTTGAGCTCTATTTTTGCTGTTCTGACTAACCAGCACTAGCCCTACCCAGCTCAAACTGACAATTAGTACATTTTCAGTGTTGAACACATTTAGGTTCCGTCCATATAAAGAAATGCATTTATTTCATTGTGTGTACCGAACAGAAAAATGATGCAACCGAACAATACATATTGCAAATGTGTACCGTTACAGCCCTAGTATATATGACTGTTGCATTGTATTAGTTGTAATCTAAATTTTAGTATGAGGAGGTGGCAAACAATTGGGCTGATGGCAAGAACCTTTTCTCAGACAGGCTGGGGTCCACCGTCTCACAGAGGCTAACTTTCCACTCATCCTGCAACCGCAGGTCGGCATTGCTGAAGACGCCCATGAGGATGCTGGAGCCCATGTAGTCCACCCGGGCCTCTGTTGACCCCATGGTGACCTGGATCTTGTGTTTAGGTTGCTGGCAAGGATGCTCAGAGATGTGGGCTGCAAAGAGACAGGTAGGGGCTTGCAGACTTTGTCGCTTTGGTGTCTGTGCGAGTGGCACCAACCGTGGGACATTGTCAGTCAGATGCTACACCTCTTCAAACTGAATGAGTGCATTTTCCATCAGCTGGGAAGGATTAACCCCATTGCCTGGGTTCCGGAAGTTGGAACAAACACCCACGAGTGATACAGAACTCCGGGAACTCAACCCCCGCAAATCACTGATATACGAGAACAGTGCTACTTATAACACGACGAGTCATTTCAAGAAATTAGACAATTTAAGATCCCTGATACCTGAATGCTAACATGTTTGACTAAAGATTACATATGACTAAAGATCATATGTGACTAAGCACTTACTTTCACTTAACCCTCTGGGGTCTAGGGGTAGGGAACACACTTTCACTGATCACACATTTCTTTCAATATCATAAACTTAATTCATGGCAAATAAATTATTTCTTATATATTTGTTTTGGCATT
>JAODJU010000114.1:228843-257244 GCA_026776725.1 Gnathonemus echidnorhynchus
TGTGCATGTGTGACTGGTGTGTGAGTGTGCCCTGCGATGGGCTGGCCCCCTGTCCAGGGTTGTTCCCTGCCTCGTGCTCATTGCTTCTGGGATAGGCTCCGGACCCTCCGCGACCCAATAGGATAAATGAATGAATGAATGAATGAATTGGAAAATGAATGAATGAATGATATGCTTTAGGTCTAAATATTTCCCTATGTCTAAATATTTGTGTACATATTTTTCATCCATTTAAATATTTCAAGAATTTCCTTATAAAATCATTGAAGCGAATCAAATTTAATCTAATCACATTCTCTTACTTTCTCATTGGCGTAATGACCGACATTTTCCATGACATAGAGATGATAACTACAACAGACACACCATTGGTATGTAACTAACTACCATGTAATGTCAAACACACACAGAAGAAAATCACAGTGGGGTCTGAGATCAAATTTTACTGTTACCTAGGTGGACTTAGACTGTACATACACAAGCTCCAAGGTATCTGGCAAAAAAACAGTAACGAGTACCTTAAATTTAAGGTTGACAGAATAGAGCAGAATCTTGGGTTTGTCTCCATCTGTTGAGATGTCAGGCTCATTCCAGAGTGGGATAGGCTGTTCTCCACCTGAGGGATCAGACACGAGTCAGCTTCACACACCAGAAACTCCTCCTCCCAGACAAAGAACACACGGCAACTTTATTCATCTGCTCCAATTCGAACCTGAGACTTTCTGGATGACTTCGTTCACTTCCTTCATGAAGACTTTCTGGAGGAACACCAGGTGGTTCAGCAGATCTGTGGTCAGGCTGTGCTCAAAAGAACCGATCTGAAAATGGAAAGCGTCCAATTAACTCACACTGAGACACAGGGAACACATGAGAAAACTAATAGCTGTGTGCTTGGTCTACCTCTGCAATGCAGCATAGGTAGTTGCCTTGAAGGTATCCCTGCTTGCTGGGGATGTCGTCAGACGCCCAAGCCTGGTCCGAGTGGCTATCAGGCTCCTCCATGATGTACTCGCCGGACATGGTGATGGGGGGCAAGATCAGGGTGGCACTGGGGGGTGCCGTGGACATATCCACAGGAGACACCTTGGACGTGAAATGCAGCTTGTGGTTGGGCAGTTCGAAAGTGAACCTCGTCTGAGCCCCTGTTGAGATTAGAGAAGGGAAAGAAAAGTTGGGCATCACGTTGACATACCAATAGGATTAACATAAAATTGACATCAAAATCAGACAATAGAAAGGGCAGGACCTTACCAACACACCTATATAAAGCCTGTCTATCCACACTAGAGAGCTGCGGAGATGCACTTAGATACACAAACTGTGGATTTTGATGAGACACCCACAAGGACCTACCAGTCATCCCATGGCTCTTCATGGGTCCCATCTTGTATTCGGCCTTGAGCGACGGCAACAGCGCAGCTCCGATACTGAGGCCGTCCAAGGTGGCACTGAACTTGAGCACGATGGGCTTTTTCTCCAGCCCTTCGGGCAGCTGGGGGAAGTCAGTGGCCTCCACCGGGGTCTGGCTGGTGCTCGAGGACGTCTTCTCTGAGGCCTGGGGGGTGGAGGTGTCCTCCCGGTTGGGTGAAGGTCTTGTGGAAGGAAAATTGGACATTGGTAGGCCCGGGAGGGGAGGCATATTGGGTCTGTTATGTCTTAGGCCTTAGGCGCGAAGAGATTGTTTTGAATACTGCATGACCTTGCTTCATGTTCTTTGTTACATTAATCATACTAATCATATGTTAACCATGTGTTTGCAGTGATTCAATGACAATACGTCAATGTGTTAATCATTAATTAATGGAACACCCAAACATTAACAGTGATTCAATGTCATATAATCAATATCTATATACATATCTCAAGTAGAGTCTATGACAAGTTACGCCTCTAGCTTAAGGCAGAACATAGACTGATTCAAGTGCATTATGGTCATTTCCTGCTAGCTGCTAACAGCAGAACAGTCCTACTTCCTGTCCCGTGGACTCACGCTGTAGAGGGCTGGCGAATCAGGTCAGAGATCTGCTTGGAGAGCTGATGAGAGCTGCGGACCATCATGCTGTGCAGAGTGGCGGGGTGCTGCGGGATGTCGATGAATATGGCGCCCACGCGCCAGACGGCCGCGTTGTTGGTCTTCAGGCCACGCTGGGCGCTGTACAGCGCCTGCGACTTGGCGATGCTGCATTTAACCACCATTCTGGGAGAGGGGAGCGAGGCGTCAAAGACGAGAGGTCACCAATACCTGCAGGGGCCCAGTGCGAGCCTTGGCAACTCCGTGTTACTCTGACAGTCTGCTAAGCGAGCTGGTTAGCAATAAACATAACTGCCAAACCACAGACCAAGTCTGATGCTGCTGACATTCACACAGAATGATCATGTGGCAGAAAACTACAAAACAAGCAGTGGATGTTCCCTAGGTCCTAAAGCGTCATGGAGTGATAAGGAAGCTCAGATGAAGCAAATCACACTGGGATGGTTTAAAATAGGAGAAACTTTAAGGAATGGGGCTCAGAAAACGGCATACGGGGTAAGTCACTGAACAAAGTTTCTGCTGACCCCTGAACACTGTAAAGAATTTTCTTCAGTAGACTAACAGGCAACAGATTAAGATTAATCGTGCTATTATGGTAATGCCATGATCAGAAGGTAGCACAGGAAGACAAGCGGAAGACACGTAATGTCAGGTACGTTACGAAGGTTAACGGTGATGGGGTGGATTCATGCTGAACCACAGTGCGCCGGCATTCGCAAACATTTAAACGCGCGGTGACGTGACAGCGCGGTCGTGAGGAGTGCGCACATACAGGAATTCCTGTTTGCCCATGCACGTGGGAGAGGTGAGATGGCAGAGGAAAGCCAGGAAGAGGGAGGGAGTTAAACATAAAGATAGTAAAAGTAAGGACTGAGCAGTGATGCTGGGGCATCATCACATGGCGTCTACCGGCCAATCACATTTTCCGGTCGCCTTTTCAAATACAAATATGCAAATTGTTTATAAATATCAAGTTTCTTTCTAAGAATAAGTCACATGCTCAGCTCATTATATAATTTACAATGCTTATTATATACTCTTCACAATTTGGCTTTGTTTACTGGGCAATTTGGACTTACAAGTAATTATATTATACTATACTATTACTACACTATACTACTCACTAAGAAAACAGTGACTGAAAGATGGAAATGCAATACATGGCATATGGCAAAAAGGTAATCAAAAGCATGACAGCACAAAAACCAAAAGTCCATGTGAAGACAGCACGGTGAAGAAAGTCAAGGGAAAAATGAAGTACTCACTGAACATTGGGGGTGATCCCCTCCAGCAGGACTATGTTAACTCCCCCTATGTGGGCTGTGGCAGAGGTCTCAGTCATCTTCTGGTGCAGCATGTCTGCACAAAGACAGACACCACACTGAGCAAAGTGGGTCTTATGTGCGAATGGATGCCTTACATATTTAGGGTACACTATACTCCCTTTGTGAAAAAGGATAGAACACGTCGATTCAATCTTCAGGAGCTTATCAAATCAATTACCCGATTGATCCAGAGTGAAAGGCTAACAGGATGGATATCTTAGGGTGCAACCTGGATGATGGGATAGGAGGACAATCTCACACAGCATGCCTTAAGGGCAGAGACCCAGATTATTATGGGGGAAGACATACCAATTGTAAGCTGTGAACCAATACAGGGTGTAGATGGGAATGAACAGGGAATAAAGTGGGTTCTTCAAATGAGAACCATTTTCATGGAAAGATCAGGCTGTGACAGTGTTCTCCATTCAGGGTAGAATGTGCGGAGCTCACCCTTCATCTTCTCCTTCAGCATGAAGCTGCCATGAACCTTCTTGAGCTCCGTCTGCATCGTGAGCCCGCCGATGTCAGCCTCCAGGTGGATGCGGTTGACCATGCCCACGCCGAACAAGACGAAGGTCACGTGCTGCGCGTCTGTGCTGCCCAGGCTACGGCTGCGGCTCAGTCGGGGAGCCGTCGGGGCCTCCTTCTCGTTCTCAAAGACCACCCGACATGAGTGCTCAGCTGTGCCCCAGCCACCTTCAGCGGAAGGATGCAAAAGAGCCGGTTCATCATGTGACCCATCAAGAAGACCACGTGGAATGGGGTAAGTCTCATTGAAAAAGGAAAAAAAAAAAAGGGAACGAACAAACGTGAGCCTTGGAGGATCCCAGCAGAGGACAGGTGAAGGACCTACCTGCGAGGTCATTCCCAAGACAGGCTCTCTCCAGGATTCCTTTAGGATCCGAGATTAGGGAGTAGAAGTTGAGTAGCTTGTACATGTCTTGCCAGCACTTGGCGGACAGCTCACTCTGTTCCGAGTCGGAATCGTCTATCTGGATGGTGGTGTGGTCGGTACCGTCCCGAGATCCCTTTTGCGAGAGTCTGGAAGTCCTACGGTCAGTCCGGGCCGGCGGGCCCCTGCTCCGAACTTCCTTCCTGGATGGGAGGGTGTCCGAGCCCGAAGCCCGCTTCCCTCGTTGGCTGTTGGTGCGGCGTGGTCCACTGGCGCTGCTACGGGAGCCGCGGCTGCTACGGAAGCTGGCAGCGCCGCCGTGGGGCTTGTAGGTGGGCGTGGGCGATGCCGAGCCGGCCGTGTAGCGGTTCAGTTTGATGTCGGTGTGCGTGGCCTTGACGTCATCAATCATAGTACTGAACTGGTGCATGAGGCGCACCAGGGCCATGTCCACATGCTGGCTGATGGACTGGCAAGAGATGGTGAAGTTGCAATGGAACGTGTTGGAGTGACGCCGGTTGAGGTCGTGGAAGGACAGGGCGTTGGCGGAGCTCTGGGGAGTCATCACACATTTCTCCATAACCACGGCATCTAGGCTGAAGGTCTCGATCTTCAGGGCAGGCTTGAGCTCCAGAGATGGATGCTGCACAGAACCCTGCCTGAAAATCAAACTCTAATTTATAATATCATACATCACATGTTGGCTTCACTCTCAAGCAGATCAAACTGCAACATGATTAGTGACCGACTCTAAAGTCATGCTGACAGGGATATTGGGGCTGATTCATGAGCCACGGGAGAATCCCACCTTCTCAGTTTCTTGTTCTTGCGCTCTTTAGAGGTGTCGGAGTCCACGATGTCGGCTCGCAGCCGCTCCAGGGTCCCTGAGAGGGACAGGTGCTCGCCGAAGTACATTCTGTAGCTTAGAGGGGTCGTGTCCTGAGGCTGGATGCCAGTGTGGCTCAACAAAGGCTTGAAAACAACCTGAGGAGAAAACTGTGATATTACTAACACAGCAAGACCAAGCGCAGGAGGATTCTCCAGGACTGCTATGCAACCAAACTGGGCCAAAGCATCGAACAAGTCAGTCCTCCAGTTTCAGCCCCATGGACCAGAGGGACTATATATTAAAGGACACTGTGCTATAACAGTGAAAAGACGGTCCCTTATCCATCAGACGAGAGAGAGCTGCGTGAGGAATCGCCGGGAAGCAGGGCCCACCTGGGCATCAGCCAGCTGCACGGCCACTGGGCACTGCTGGGTCTCCTCCACGTCCGTCAGGTCCTCCTGACTGCAGCTCCGCAGCGATGGGTTGCTGTCCAGCGTGTTCTGATCACTGGAGAGCACGGCATTGATGTCCGACACTGACGGGATGGTCTGGAGGTTCTGCGCCGCTCCTGGGCAGCAGCAGAAAGGTTTAATTAAGGGATTTTATCAGATTATTTTTGATTTTTGTGTTTAGGCTTTCTGTAGGTACCAAGCAGAACAGTTAGAACAAGACTAGTACTAAGTTTATAAGTAATGTAATGTTTGGGTTGGAGTAATTAGAAAAATGACCTAGTCAAGGACTGCGATCCAGCAACTTCTCTTTTACACTGATCTAATATCAGTCCAGATGGAAACTCACACAGTGAATTTACCTGACAGGCAGGTCATTCATATGAATAACCATCTTCATTCCTCCAATGCAGCCCCACCCACCAGGGTCAACTCTTTTAAGATGAGGGAGGGGGCATAAGAGGATCCACAATTCATGCAGAGGGGGGTCAAGCTTATTATTAGCCAATGACGTGGTCTGAATTGCTGATTGACAAAAGACGGAGCACTCTAGGGGCCAGTCAGCTTTCAGCTGGGGTGAGTACCCCTGTGGTCCCGCCCCCGGTATATACCCCTGACGCTTATGCTCACCTCTTTGCAGGCTGCCGTGCTGGGGCTGGTTCATAGCGGGGTCCTGTACTGAGGCAGCTCCCCGGTTTCCCACGGCACTGGACATCCAGTCGTACAAGCTGACCGAAAAGGGCTCTGACAGCACGGGGTTCTCCGTCAGCGGTTCCAGGCCCAGGCTGTTGCCTGTGGGGTAGCCCTCACATTGAAAAGCTTGCTCGCAGAAAACATGCCTTTTTGCTAAATAAAAATGCTAAATGCTCAAGCTAAAAGCTACAATATAGAATGGACCAGGTATTACTGCGAAGGAAAGCAAAAGAAAATAGTGACAGTTTCACACCTGTGAAAAGCTGCGTACAGTTACATAAACACGATATTTTCAGATTACATTCAGACTTGATCACGTTAAATAGGGGCCAGCTGGTCTCACGTTTATTCAGCATTTCTCAGGTGTGGCACCTGCTTCTGTGATCTCGCACGAGACTTTGCTTTACCCGATATTTGCCTCACTGTGAAGTAGCATTTAATAAAGGATGCACAGACCAAACATCACAAAGCAATTCTCAATGTGCTCATAAATTTCTCCATGAACACAGTACAGAACAGTTTGTATAACGAGCTCTAAATTGGCTTTGACATTTCAGTATTCAAAGAACATAAGAAATAAATTACACACAACAGGCTGGAATGACGTCAAGTGCTCAGGTTCCACTTCTCATTTTCAGTTTGAAACCGCTGTTATAGTTGAATATCCAAACAGTAGTTTCCCTCTCAAATGGCCCAGTTTAAACGCTAAACAGATTGCTGGCATCCTAGAGATTAAAGTTCTGTAGTACAGTACATTGCGTTATTCTGTTCTGGACGTACAGAGATCGCCGAATAACTCGTCCTCAATAAACAATGCTACTAAACAACCGTTAATTTTTAAGTGACTATAATGCGTCAGACATTATTTCCCATTTGTTTTTTGCATTTATTAGTAGTAACATTAACTGCAGTTACACCACCTGCCTTTTCCAGCTCATTAAACAGACATCCACACAAATTTTTGTCTTTGATCTCAAGTTTATACATACAGTTCTAAAAACAAATAAAGTTTTATCATATTACAGTGTTTTCATGGTTTTCCATGGGTTGTTCCACCTGTCATTCACCCATATACACACCCACCCACCCTTCCACATACCTGTGCGTGTCAGTGAGCTGCTCTCGCCTGCGGCTCCACCCCCGCGCTGCGGCACGCCCTCCAGTAGGCTGTGCATGCTGGGTAAGCTGTCCGTTAGGTAGCTGAACAGGCCCTCCTTGCGGGGACACTCGCTGCCCGCTGCCGGCGCCCCCGCCTGGCTGGTGTGGGCCGGTGACTCGGTCACCGTGTCCCCACTCAGGGACTGGTAGGGGTGGGACCCCTGCAGAGAGACCGGGAGTCACCATTTAGGGGTCAGAGTGACGGAGGGGTTCATGAACACCATGCTGATCTTCAGGTCTCTCACTTACCGGGCCCAGAGAATCTACAGGGTGCTTTACATTATTAAACTACTAACATCTAAATAAATACATCTTGATGAATTACAGAACCATTGGAAGGACCAGAGCTGAATGGAGGTTCAGAGTGAGTAATGTGGATCTGAACTCGACATTAGTTTGAAAAGGAGGACAAGAAGCAATAAATTGCTTATAATCTGAAATATCTCACTACCAAGCCTGTTAGGGTGATAATACACAGGGCAACGTTTTGAGCAATGTTGCTGATCGATGATACTCAGACACTTTCTACTGATACTGGGCCACAGATCTCTATTTGACAACCTTCGATCGGCAGTGAGCGACTTTCCGCAGTCATCCAGAGGCACATGAGTTACTGTTTGTCTCACCTGGTTGGCAGTTGCCCGGCAATATTGCTGAAAAAGTTGCCCGTGTATCATCACCTTTAGGGTAATGCTGTTTTCGTGAAGGTGGAGATCCCACACTCCCCATGTGCCCCCTGCCCCTGCGTGCCCCCCCCTTCCCCCAACACACCCTCAACTTGAGAGCAGTGTGGCGGTGTGTCCTGGAGATCTTCTTCATGAACTCCGAGCCGCCGACGTGAGCGGGGGCGCCTGCCACCTGGGCGGGCCGGGGACTGGTGGTCTCCAGCAACATGATGTGCTCGCCTGTGGGGGCTAGAAGTGAAAATGAGAGAGAGAGAAAGAGAGAGGGAGGGAGAGGGAGAGAGAGGATGGAGAAAGGAGCAGCGGAAGCAGAGAGTTCAGCACGCCATGCACAGGATACAACAACCTACAGCACAGCGATTAAAACTATTAACCCACACACTGCTGCAGACTGGTAGGAGGTTCTGCAGCCTCCACGTCAAGCCAGTAAGGCTTACAAACAGCTTCTTCATTCACACTATCCCACCGCTGAACAGTCTGGCCCCTCCCAGCCTAATAACTCTGGGCACATAAGTCTGCATCCAAAGTTATTCATTTATTGTACAGTTTGCTTCCATATCAAAACGTCCATACCAGGTTTGCAGAATCTTTCTCCACCAATCCGGTGGTTTACTGTATCTCTACCTAAATGTCTTAAAATGTGATGTCTATATTATGTTTATACGTCTCAGTAGTTACATTGTATTTAATATTTACTTATTACTCATTTCTACAATGACCAACCACCAACAATGTAGCTGACAATAGATACTGGCTCCCAACCTGCATCAAATTCCAAGTCGGCACCGTCGCCGCTGGTATCGCTTTGTGGGCGGGCTCCGCCGCCTGGGTCCGGGGCCTGGTGGGCAGGATCCTCCGGGGCCTTCTCAGGCACGTGTGTGGAACGCATTACACGGATGGCCTTGAAGCCCTGTGTCACTACGATGAACTTCATCCACTGCCGAGCCAAGGCCACCAGGCCCTTCTTCAGTGTCACCAGGGCAGGCCGTTCCTCACTCTGCCAGAAGGGGGCGTAAAGGGTGACAAAGAAAATCCCGACCTTAGCCATGACACAGCTGCAGCTACTGAGGCAAGACTACAGGCATAATTACCCGGCTTTCTTCATTAAGGGTACCTCCTAGCTAGCTGACCACACCTCAAAAGTGAACGGGCCCAGCGGAGCCTCACCATGATAGCGTCCTCGATGACGCCGTAGTCGGCCTGCTGTAGGTAGCGGTGGAGGATGCTGCAGAGGAGGCAGGACGGGTCATCGTGCAGGTAGCGCGAACGCTTGGTCACCCGGGAGAACTTGCTGCGGAACGGGATGTGGATGGACTTCTTCTATAGAAAGAAAAATACAAGATGGAAAGAAAGACTCAGATACAAAGAAAGAAAGACAGAACAAAAAAAAAGACAAAGATGAAGATAAAAAAAAGAAAGACAGACAATATGAAAGACAGATAAAGACAAAAGCACAGAAACAAAGAAAACAGATGGACAGAAAGGAAGACAAAGACAGAAAGACAAAAGAAAGCCCGAAAGAAAAAGACAAAAAGACAAAGGCAGACAGACAGGAAAGACAGAAAGATAGAAAGACAGAAAGACAAAAAGAAAGAAAAATGAACATTTATGCTGGAGGACCCTCAAACCTTCTACACTAGAGAACAATAATGTGGGATATTATTAAAAAAAAAAAAAAAAAACACGAACATGATACCCTGAACACGAGTGGGAATTACGGGACGCTAAGGCAGCTGTATTCTTTTAATACAAGCTTTTCCTCAGTACCCAGAACAAATATTACTGAATGCAAGCTCTAAGGGGTAAAGAAGCAAAGCCTTTATTGGTCTCTTAATTTAATCATAGGGCAAGAGCAGAACATACTGATGCTTTCATGCCTAATATATTTGTATTATTAACGCTTTCTTGCATTATTTGCTCCATGAAATAACCTTATAGCACCAAGAATAATATGAAGTATTAAGTAAAGGCAAAACTTTCATTTTGACTTTATTGAAATTCATATTATGACGGGGAACACAGCACAAGCAGGGACACACATAATGCAAAGACCGAAGGGACCAATCACAGGCCGGGGTCTGCTACAGCCCACACGGTCAGCCAATGGGCCTCTGACCTCCAGGGCCTCGCTCATGATGCAGGCCATGATGGCACAGATACGCAGGGTCTCCACCGTGTCCAGGGAGCTCAGGGAGGATTTCAGCTGGTCCATGGGGACCAGCCAGGCACCGATGGCCGGAGTCGCCGTGCTCAGGAGATTCAGCTGCCTGGTGGCAAGATGAACGCGATTAAACCTCTCTGACGAAAAACCAAGGCCCAAGAAGAGGCAAAGAGATACCAGTAACTGCCCACGGCTCCTGCGCACGGACGCACCTGCAGGCGGCCTGGGCGGGAGAGCGCACGTTGGTGGGCGCAGCGAAGCTGAACCAGACCTCCTTGATGGTGAGCTTCATGCTGCTGGAATCTGGAGGTGGGGGCACCAGCGGAAGGTTCTTCAGATTATCAGACTCCACCCCTTCGTCCTGCGGGTGAGGGGTGCCACAGAGTCTGATACGCATTTTTCTCCAAAGCAGAAAAGTATAAATAGCACAGGCCAGAGAGTGACAGCGGCGACATGCCATTAGCGTGATAAACTGTCACATGCACCGGCGATCAATAACTGCCCAGGCAAACAAACAGTTTAAAGAAAAGTCTTCAGATCCTCTCATTTAGAGGAGCCTTCTCTAAGCCTTAATGTCTGTTCATTATTTTCATTTGCCCCAGGTTCCTACTTTATTCCTTCACTATTTTTAAATTGTTTTACTGCCTGTTGATCTAATTTCAATCTTAGTCTTTTAGTCTAATTTCTGTCTTCTTGAACTTTTTTTTTTACTGTGTTACAGAAATGCACATTACAAATAAAATACATACATGCATACACACACAAGCATGTGTGTGTATGTATGTATGTGTGTGTGTGTATATATATATATATAAATTAGAAAAATCCAACCTTTCTTTGAAATAAATTTATTCGATTATTGGCACGATTATTGGCACCCCTGGGAATTATAGTGAACACTATGTAACTGAAGAATGTTTCCCCTGTAAATTGTACATCATCGAGTTGATTGAAGTGAAAAGGAACCTTCAAGCTGTCATCCATGACTTTCTGATTTACTGGGGTACAAACATGAGGAGACACAGAGCCCAAATTCCCTTAGTCATCCATCAACATAGCAAAGATTATAGAACATACAAACCAAATGAGGGAGAAATGTGTTGACCTTCATAAGTCAGGGAATGAGTATGAATAATTGTGGAGGGCGCTGTATATATACTGTTGTTGTTCATGACGTTAACAAATAAACAACAATATGGAAATCCCTCGGGAAATCCCTCGGGAGTCCCTCTCACCTGTTCATCCGAGTCGGACTTTTGGCTCTCGGAGCTGAGGCTGGAGCCGGCCGTGGGATCTTGGCCCAGGTGGTCTTCCGACACGTCAGTGCTGTAGCCGCTGCCCGTCTGTGAGCCGGAGGAGCCATTGGACTTGGGGCCCGTTTCCCCGCCCTCATTACCCATCACGCCCAGAGGGCTGAAGAGCATGGCGCCAGACTGCCGCCCGCCTGCACGTGGACGTGGGAGACTGTTATTGCCAAGCCTCAACACATAATGAGGTGGACACCCAGGGTTTCAGCCAAAAGCCAAGATCAATTCATATGGCATCATGGAGAATCCGGATCATGCACACGGAATGAATCATTTCAGTATAGTCACTCTGCTGCAGAGCTGCTCCACCACAGAAAGTGTTCAATAATATCTCCACTAGAGAGAGCTACAGCAGCAAAATGGAATAAAAACAGGTTTAGCAGGAATGCAAACAGATCCAGGCAGGGGAAATGGTGTCAGTGGCCAAAGTGCCTGCATCTACCAAGGCCTGTGTGAAGCCAGCACTGAACACTGTGCTGCAGATACTGGGATAAAAGTCCCCTCTACTTCTATAAACTCTATTCAATAGCGAGAGCTTCCAGAATTATGGAGACTGGGAACAGTATTTGAATGAGGTCAGTTATTCGAAACGATACAGTAATCTTCCTGCATAGCTTAGATTCCCCCAAATGTTACTGATGTTCAACAAACTAGTGCAATTTTACTTTGAAAGAAAGGAAATCTTGTTTCCCTTGTGTCATTATTCTGAATTTTATAAAAAAAAATAAAAAAAATTGTCCCTGTTCCAGAGTGTCCGCAGGATCCAGTCAAGCAAACATCAACTCACTGAATATCACAAGCTTGTCAATGATTCGGATTACTCAAATAATTTTGTCTACAGAGCCTGGACATGTCTGAAAGTCCCCTCAAGCTCATCTGAGGAACAGGCAGGAACACTGGAGCGCACAGCAATCAGGAGGCAATTTTACAAGAGCATAACAGATGCAGACTAAGGTGAGCACAGGAGCGGCCCGTCCTCACTGCGGGCTGTCACAGACGTCGCTCGGCAAATCCATTCAAAGAATGAAGAATTTTAATGACCAACATTACGGAACGTGCATTTTACTCAGTGTTCGCCCTAGGCAGCGACGCGCTACGACGCCATCCAGGCGGTGGAACTGCTGCATCCGGCTCTCACCCTTGACGGTGAGGTTCTCCATGCCGCACTCGAACATGATCCAACCCCACTTCTCCAGGCCGGAGGTGCAGCGGGTCGTGTCGGCAGAGCCCAGGTGTTCCGTCTCATTTATGAAGCTGAACTCCTCCGGCTCCTCCAGGCTGAAGAGCACCTTGGACTTCTCAAAGGGGATGGCCGTGATGGTGCAGGCGCCCAGGTCTGGCGAAAACAGCAAGTTCTGGTCACCGGCAAGCCACGGGCGCATTCCTACGCTACACGAGGTATTACACAGCAACTCATCTTTGCAATAGTAAAAATCCAGTGCTGTTTTTTCACTGGACAAATACCATTGCTAATTCATTATTATTAAAATTAATTTATTTGCTGACTATTCCAATATTTTTTTTTTTCCCGGATATTATGTTTTTGGCCCGTGTCCCTTTTAATTTGAGTGCACCATGTTTACTTGCTTGCACTGTCCAGGCGTGGACTGGCCATCGGAAAGTTCTGGTATTTTCCTGGTCTATCTTTCCCATCCCCAGTATTATATAGCCTATAAACCCAAGGTGCCCAACCTATCGAACATGATCATGAAACATACCAGAATGAACCCCCCAACCCCCCTGGTCAGCAGGACGGTATCTAATCGGGGTGCCTTGACAGCCAATTCCCAGTTGGTTCTTGTTGCCAGTTAGCCCCTGGTACCGTCTTTGTTTCGCACTATATGTACGCGTGTCTGGGCTCTATGTCTGTAAAGACCATACCAGACTGAACCAAAGAAGCCCATTGGTCTGCTGTCACCATGACGACACTTAGGCGCGGCTGTCTGACCTGGGGAATCAAGGCCGCGCAGCTGCCCGTGTATGCGATGCACATTGAGCCTGGCCGCTATCTCTTTGCCCTTTTCCACGCTGGCGTTGGAGCGCAACGATCCGGACGTCTGCGGCTGCATGTTGGCGGCCGAGGCATAGCGGTCGAATCCAACAGAGGGGCGGCCGTGTTCCGTCCCAACGGCCCCTTCCTCCACGATGCCCCTGGGGTGGAAAGGGCGGAGTCAGCAAGAGGTACTTGGGAGGGCGACGTCAGTACGTTGCCGAGGCGGGCGTACCGGTTCATGCGAAGCTGCGTGGCAATGCGGTCAAAGCAGAGGGCCACCAGAGACACTTGCGTGACCCTCTTGCTGCTGCTGGATGGGCAGGCCTCCTCCACAGAGGCCTGGAGCAGACACAGGTTCACCTGCGAGAAAGCAGAGAACCAAAGGAGCAGCTTGCCTTAGAAAGGGTTCAACGTAGGGCTACAAGAATGATTCCTGGTCTTGGAGGAATGTCATACAAGGAGAGGTTAGCTGAGCTGACTCTCTTCAGCCTAAAGCAAAGGAGAATAAGGGAAGACATGATCCAGGTATATAAGATTCTAACAGGTCTGGATGCTGTTCACCCAAATAGTGCCTTCGATATTAGTTCAAATACTAGAACTCATGGTGGAAATTAGTGGGAGAACATTTTAAACTGTATTTAAGAAAGCACTTCTTTTCCTGTTAGTGTAGTGCAAGCTAAAACCCTTGATTCCTTTAAATCAGAGCTAGACAAGGAATTAACAACTCTGAGCTATTAGTTAAGTTCTCCCCAAATGAGCTTGATGGGCCAAATGGCCTCCTCTCGTTTGAAAATCTTGTTCTTAAATTCAGGGAAATACTCTGACCTGCAAGCTGGGTGTGACTGCTAATAAATGTTTACAAGTTATTTAAGTAATGGCACCTGTCCCACGTATTTGTCACTAGGTGCTTTCATACTTGAACTGACGTTACAGGACGATTTATGGTTTTGTTGGCACTCAGCTCATGTTCTACCATAAACTGCTCTGTTTACACAAATCAAATTAAAGTTTAATTTGTAATATATGCAGTTATACTTAGTACATGGTGGAGTAAAATGCTTGTTCATCTCACTGTAAGACAGTGGAAAAAGGCAAGACGTATAAAGAAACAAAACATTAAACAATCATAAACAAAGATAAATAGCGCGCAATTAGCAGTAGAGGTCTTTGAATTTGCTGGCTTTTTGAAGAGACACTGCAGGCCAGTTAACAGTGGTCAGAAATTTGCCCTGAATGCAGAGATTAAAAGAAAATCCATTCAGCTAGTAATCAGAAACGACACAGTATCTTCCTGCATTTAAATTCACATTACAGATGCACCCAACCATTCAGCATAATGTGTGCGTTAGCAAAACAACATATGGATCACACTCAGAGGCATCATTTGAAAAGAGTCCTGACTTTAATCGGCTAAATTAAACTTTAAGATAAAGCGGAAAGACTCAACTTTTAAAGATTTATATGAGGTTCTGAACACTTTTGTAAATGACAACAAAATTCACAATTTGGTCTAACAAATTTGATATATTTAGAACCCTGTTAGATCCATTTGTGCCGCAGATAACCCCGAGGTCTCAGGACATGCGACACACAGGATTTCATGAACACAAGCGACTCCTCAGGAGAGCGGGATTCTGACATTACGCATCATTATCCCCAATGCCAGAGACTAGCAGGAAGGATTTCCTGATGAAGAGCTACCTTAGGGATGGTCACGTTGGCCTGCAGGCCCTTGATCTTCACGCTGTCCGATTTGGCTGAGATGTCGGCCTGGCCAGGGGCTTTAGTCGAGGAGCTTTCAGACCTGGATGTCTTGTGCTCGCTCCTCAGGGAGTCCTTCAGGAAGATAGGACAATGGACCCAGTCTGACATGCATACTGGCGCTTCGTTGTTGCTTTGCACACGTCACTGTTGCAGTGTTCACTGCAGTGCACTGTTCAGTGGCGCCACTTACGGAGTCCGACACCGTAGACTTGCTGATCTGATAGGCCTCGCTCAGCACTTTGGCGTGCAGCCCGTCCAGGATGGAGGCAGGATGGCGGATGCTGGCAAAGCGAGCCAGTGCCTTTATGTACCTGGGACCAAACACCGGCATCTTTACCGTGGTGCTCATTTCAGACGAGCTGAGGGGACAGTTTCCCAGAATGCCCTGCAACGGAACGCTTAGGGACCACCCACCGCGTACCTGTCGAGCGCCTCGGCCACTAGGGGCGTTAGCACCACATCGATGGGCCCCTTCACCTCCACAAAGGCAGTGGTCCCAGGCTGGGAGGACGGCTGCTCCGGGCTCCAGTCCCTAGTGGTGTCGTCATCTGTGGAGTCTGCCCCACTCGACTCCAGGGGGGTGTAGGGTATGCTGAGAACAGAAAGGGGGTGGGGCAGGTTATAAAGTTGCATCTCACGTGTTGGATCTCAGTCCTCAGTGAGATGGGGGCCGGCCGGTCTTACCCGTTTGAGTCTCCCTTAAGATGGAAGCTTCTGTCCAGCAAAGAGCTGGCAGAGAGACCTTGCTTCACTGCCTAGAAAGAACAGCAACATTCTTTAGGAAACCAGAAAAATAAACATCCTGCCAAAAAAAACACAGAAGCCCCAAGGGTGCAGGTTCGAATTCAGCCGCACCCCTGGCAGGGGCACGTTCTCCTCACATCATCTAATATGAGGAATGGGAAAAAGGCCAAGTTAGCATTTCCCAACCCAGTACTCGGGGACCCCCACACAGACCACATTTCAGCTCCCTCCCAGGTACAGGCGTGTTGGGAGCTGGGAGGGAGCAAAAATGTGAGCTGTCTGAGGATCCCAGAGGACTGGAATGGGAAATACTGTTATAAAGTATTATGGGAGCATGCTGTAGTATTGGAGTGACAGCTGCAATCGCCTTTACGCCGCTCACACATTTTGTAACATTCCCCCAGATGCAACTGCAAATAATTCACACAGAGGGGTGAACCTTATCATTAGCCAATGATGTGTTTTGAATGGGTAAGTGAAAAGGGGAGGGGTCACTCGGGGCCAATCAGCTTTCAACGGGGATCGGTGTCCCCGCCCCTGTACATGCCCCTAAATCTACACCGACAACACAGACCTTAAATATGGGGATGGAGAGATGATCAAAGGAGGAGGTGGACGAGGAGAAGGAGCTCTCCTCACTGGCAGGTGTGTCCAGGTCTAGGGGGCGCTGCAGGGAGGATCGGGACATCCTCTTATTGACGGGTTGCTTCGTTGACCAGTTGAAGACCTGATAGTGTGCCAGGTAGTTGTGGTAGCAGGCCATCACTTGGGGCTCGGCCGTGTGACGGCCAGATTGCGGCGCCTTCACCGCCTCGCTGGAGCCCACGTCCTCGGCTGCCAGGGTGGAGACGAAGGAGGTGCGGGAGGCGCGCCGGGGGACGGGCACGCTTTGGGGCTGGAGGCGGAGTTCTGTCCCAAAGGGGGCGTCACTGCCAAACGCGGAGGCCAGGAGCCCCTCCATGCTGTGGTAGATGGAGCCGCGGCTGTAGGCCGCCTGGTGCACTTGCGGCCTACGCTTCTTCCTCCTCCCGGGGAACGTGCCGGGGCACTCGTCGCCGCTGGCATGCTCAAACTCCTCCGCCGCCGAGTAGTAGGCCTCGCTATCCGCCACGGACACGCTGGACTCCGCAAAGCGGTACTGACGGAAGGTGCCGGAATCCGCCGACGGCATTGCGGGCAAGGAGCCGATGCTGCGGCGCTGGGGCGAGTCGGAGGCGCGCTGGTTCAGGCGGAAGGCGCCCAGACTGGGAGCAGCAGAGAGGCTGCCCGTGCTGCCCAGGAGGGTGGAGGAGGCCGAAAACTGCCGCATGAGTGACGAGCGTAGAGGGGAGCGTAACGGAGAGCGCAGTGGGGAGCCCAGCGAAGAGCGCGGCTCTGCCTGCTCCTGGCTCTTACTGCGAGACACCGGCTTTCTGGCGGGAGGAGGGGATCAGAGAGGGACGAGAGAAATTTTAATCAAACACATGATGGATGAAATGCTGCGCCACCTTCAGGGATATCTGGAAAACAGGAGGGACTCACACTCTTCTGCTGTCTGGCTGGGTCGCCAGACCGTCCTCAGTGCTGGATGAACTGCTGTCCCCCTCGCTGGCCAGCAGGGGCAGCGCAGCACTGGATGAGCTGTTTTCCTCCAAAGAAGAAGCAGAGCTATGGGGGCACTCAGGCAGCATCAGGCCCAACTGCTGGCTCCTTTTCTCCTGGCTGTCCTTTTTCAGCATGTAACACCTCCCTGGCGGGGCAGGGGGCAGCATAGAGTCACGCTAGTCTCTCTCAGGGGACCAAGGACTCGAAAACCATATACACAAATACAGGCTTTGATTCAGGGGAATTCTATGATTTATTTAAGGTGGCGGGTAAATGAGGGGCCAAAACTCATATAGGAGACGCCAAACTTACCATTAGCCAATGATACATTTTAAATCAGTGAGTGACACAGGAGGGGTCCAATCAAATTCCAATTGGGGCCATGCCCACCCCTTCATGCACCTCTGCTCAAAACTTCCATACTGCCCAAAGAAACATTCCCCAGGACAAAATTCACTAAGTGGGGTCGGGGGTATTTAAATGTTTTGCATATTCAGAAAATCACATCGCATATCTTGCTGATTATTTAGTGCCCCCAAGCCCCGTAGGACACGTTTTATGGGTTTTTTTCTGCCTGGGGTTGCGTGAATAGCGCTGCGCTGCACGGACCAGGTGGGGGCGCACCTTCCAAAAGGCTGGGGACCTCCTTGGTGGCGATGTGCTCGCCGGGCCGCAGCAGCGACTGCCCGTAGCAGGCATCCGACTCGCCGGTGACGTCGGAGTGGGCAGAGGTGCTTGAGGACGGTGTCTCTGCCGGCCGGAAGAAGTCGGAGGCCAGGCCCCCGGTCCCAAAGAAGCGACAGCCACCCAGGCAGCCACAGCGGCCCTGGCAACGATGTTGCGACGCCTCCTGCAGCCACAAGAACCACAGCCTGGGGGGCGGAGCCCAAGAGAGGGGCGTGTCATTACTAACAACCAATTGATTCACTGGATTTAACATGCACCTGAACTTGTTTCGAAGCAGTAAACTAAAGTTATTCAGTGTGTGAAACAGTGACGCCTCCGCGACCTACGGACGACCTTGCGGGGTTGTGATGGCATGGAACCGGGCCTCACCGCTTTGTACGCGCATCATGCAGCTCCAGGAAGCACCTCTGCACCTCATGCATGGCCGGGTGGTCGGCGACCAGGGCGACGTCGGCCGTCAGGAGTGCGAAGACCACGGAGCCGGCCTCCAACCAGAGGGGGCGCCGCAGCTGGGGGAGCTGCACACTGAGACGGCCGGTGTCCTGCTGCTCGATGTACTGGCGCACCTGGATGTCCTGCACCACTATGCTCAAACCCTCACCCACAGTCTGGCTGTGCAGGTTGCAATTAGCCAGACGGATGGTACCAGTCTGATAAATTAAATAATAATAATAAAAAAAATTACCAATACTGAGATATAAACCATAAGGGTACACCTGTTACGGAAAGGACTATTAGATTTAAGGTGAAATGCGACTGTCGCATTTATGCTGACTGCAGTAGCGTGCTCCAGGGCACAACAGTGCAAACTGCCGTTAAGTGCATTAAAGCCAGATTAATGGCATCAGTCTGCGTCCCGGTTGGACTGGGTCCACATCACTATGACGTACCTTTACATTTGCGGCACAGCCCTGCTCGACGACAAAGAGATCCACCCCATCCACAGACAGCCGAATCATGGTGTACTTCAGCTCCTCTGAGGTCCGGCAGGGGCCTGGCAGCGAGTACATCTGGGGGGGGGGGGCAGTGGAAGATGTCAGGACACCCCACTCGGAGGAAAACCACAAATGTCCACAAATACAACCCCCAGCTACACTGAAAATAAGGCTTCCTTTTCTGATACATGACACCCAAGGACCAAAATAACCGCCCAGTTTACAGTCTTGATTAATGCTCTCATTCTGCTTCTCTACATACTCTACCGGTACATATCAGTTACTGTGGCCAGTGGTATCGGCGTGTGTGGGTCTGGGAGCCGCAATATGGTGCAGAAAGCAGCAAACTGGGGCGTCACCTTGGCAGTGCAGAGCTGCCGGTCCACCCCGTGCTGACACTTGACTTCCTGCCTTGGCTTCTCCAGCTGGAATTCGCGGGACATCAGGTGGAAAACAAACGTCTCGGCCCACTCCGCCAAGGTGGCCAACTGAGGGGGGGGGGTGATTTAATGAATTGGCAACATAAACTTCATCCACACAAAACGATGAATGTGCCAACACTCCTAACAAATGGAAGCGCGTCCTCAGCGATTCAGGCTAAACGCATTTACCTTAAGTGTACGACACCGGAACACCGCCTGTCCATAAGCAGCCATGAACCCAACTCTTACTACTGAAGGGCTCCTGAACGGAGAGGTGCATGCTGGGAGGACACTGATGACTACACAAATAAGCCTCGCACTGCAGAAAGCTGATATGCGGGAGGGGCACTCATTCCCCCCACCAATTTTTGCATTTAGAGGACATTTTAGAGGTTCATATTGACCCAGCTTTCCTTTAAAATCCAACTAACCCTAACAAAACTCGTGGTCCCAAGAGGGTCACAGTTTTATATATCAGACAGACTGAGACCTGGAAGCTGACTGTTGCAAACAATTAAAAAATAATTATGCAACCGTGATGAGCTTTATTTGATATCAGTTATTCCAGTTTTATTCAATAGGTGATCCTGAAATGTTGCCTTTTATGTTAAAGTTAGCTAAAATAGATGATGACTTAGAGCTGGAGGGGGATTTACCTGTGGTACAGTGACACTGCCCATGAATGCCCCCACCTGGAAGTCCAGCAACCACGCATACTCTAACGTGTCGCTGCCTGGCGGCAGGCCCTCCGCCGAAAACATGGCGTGGGCACGCATCTGGAGACCAGACAGGCTGATGTGGCCGTCCCGTAGGGGGCTGTCCGCGGCGGCCCGCTGTAGGGACAGAGGAAGGGGGATAGGGGGCGATCAGGCACAATGAGCTTCTGCACAAGCGTGTCCCATCCTACGAAAGTACAAAAACGCCGAAGGAAACAGGAAAGACTGATGCCTCACAGATCTGCCAAGCCTGAAGTAAAAACTAATAACAGATAATGACTCAAAGGCTTCTTCCTGCCATGGTAGAAATGACAATGACAGGAGAGTCTGAATGGAAAACTGTTTCCCAGCAGTGACGGAAAGCTGACACCCAGCTGTCACAGAACCGGGGACACCTTCATACCAAGCATTCCAAGTGCATACTAAACCCTATTAGTCTAAAGTTAAAGGCTTACGGAGTTTAACTTTCTAATGACAGTAAACAAAAGTATTTACTGTAGTATACAGTTAACGAGTAATTGGACGCAATTAAGTTCTCATTTTCTCCCGGCTTTATAAACTTGCTGCCCTAGTTTAGGAGATGTTTAATATACAGACAGTCCCTACGTTACGAATGAGATCCGTTGCCCAAGTTTGTCTTTATGTTGAATTTGTAAGTTAGTCCGAAAAATAACTCAGTAAATAATTATACAGTAATAAAAAAGTATAACAACTACTGTATTGTACCTTGTGCTGGCAATATTTTCATGAGCATCACTAAATAGTGCATGCGTTTGTTATTATAATCCATTGTATTTAACGCATTTTTTTTTTTTTTACATAATAGGCTTTACAGCGATCTGTTCGTAAGTATGAGTTGTCCATATATCGGACGTTTTTAACCCAGGGACTGTCTGTATTGAAAGAACTTTATTGACTTTGTCTCTTAAAGACAAAAACTGAGGTCTGACTATTTTCTGTGACCGTAGGTGAATGTGTTAAATGACCTTGATGACCTTGATTAAATTCATAACGGGAAGCCTGAGAGCAATGTTAAACCACAGGGCTAAACTTAAAGCTGGGATTAAACCTTTAAGCTGCCACCCCATAATGCTCGCTCACCTGACAGCCTTCGCTGACGAAGACGTGGATGGGAGAGAGAACCAACTGCAGCAGCGTCTCCCTGTAGCCCTTCTTCATCTCAAAGCAGAAGCGCTCCAGGTAGCCCTGCGGGCACTCGGGCTGCCCGGCGTCGCAGTGCTGCGGGTACGAGGGACGTGGGAGATCGTGGTCAGGAACAGTGACTGACCGCGTGCTCAGACTGCACCGGCAGACGACCCCTCCACAGCGCCAACAGTGCAGGAAGAAGAACTTCCTACAGCTGTGATGTTTAGGTAATCCTCATTTACAATAAAGTAGCAGACGCAGGATTTGAAATTCTTTTCACACTTATTAAACAGCTTCCTTGTGCTAAATGTCCCGTCATTTTCCTTTGAAATAACAGTTTCCATCATGAGTCTAACAACTAAGTACTACACTATAGCGACAGTAACCATATTAGGAATAAAAAATAATTCCATTCAGGCATCAATTAATCTCCCCTGGACAAACACAGCATAATGATGCATGTGGACCTGCCTTTAACCTGGCTGCACCATCCATCTCCTCTCACCCACTCAACAGGCCCCAGACCATGTAATACCCCTCATTTACAGCCTCCGAGCCCCGGCTCTGCGTGGACGGAAGAGAGCAAGGACACATGACGGGTTGTTAGTCCTCCTGCGAATGGTAATTTGTAATCAGGGGAAGCTCACGCCTGCCTACACCTCAGGTACATGTGGCAATTATAATTCAAGCTTGGCAGAGAAGCAGCTGATTGCAGGGAGCAGCTGATTGTGGAGGCAGCTTTTGACTATTTTAGGTTTTTGCATTTCTAGCTTTTCATAAAATTGAGGTTTATATTGTGGGGACCTGGACATTTGCACGCACGCACGCACGCACGCACGCAGCACCAGTGCTCACCACGGGCAGCCGGCCGTGCACTTTGTACATGTTGACGAGCACGGTGATGTCCCAGGGCCGCAGAGCCAGGGGGTTGAGGGGGGCGCGGCCCTGTCGGCCTCCGCACTCCGGGTCCTGTGTGCCCGGCGCCGTCCAGCCTGAGCTGGAGGAGGGCGAGCGGGAAAGCGCGGGGTCGAGCCCGGCCTCCTTAAAGTCCATGTACATGTCATCCTCCCCAAAGTAGTTCTCCTGAACCACACGAAAACAATAATAATAAAAAAAGGTTAACCAGCCCAGATCTCACTTACATTACAAATCACAGCAGAGTAGACGGGACACAGAAAGGGACAAAAGCTAAATATTACATGATGAAATCAGGACCTGTTTGGCCTTATCGTAAAGAACATCAAGGAGCAAGTCTTTTAGTCTTTTAAAACAGCTACATAAAACACTAATACTGCAGAGAAAAGTGATCCACTGGTTACAAGTGGAAAAATTATTACCACTGAAACAGCCAGACTCAACTACACATTAACCTCAGACACAACTGCAAAACAAAAGCCTTCCAGTTAATCCTGTATATTACTGCAGGGCAAAACAATGACAGGCCAGATGCAGCCAATACAGCTCCCAGTTATGGAGGGTGGAAGGAATGTTCAGGAATTCCAACAAAACAAACACACCAGAGTGACACTTCAGATACATAGGGCTGTCAGTGGGGGTGACTGAGCCCGTGTAGCTCCAAACTCATCACTAGGGGGCCAAAGGAGTGGAAAACCTTCCAGAAACTTTCCATTACGTGGAAAGTTAAGCTGGGGAATTTTGGAAATATTCCAAATTGGAAATTTTCCAACCCTACTCACCACCCAATCACCCCCGATTTCGATCCCATTAGTGCCACTGCGACAGAAACGCTAACGGGCTAACGACGCTTTATGAGTGGCTATGTGGTAGCACCTTGATGGCATAGAATGCCCTGAGCAGAGGCCCGTGGAAAGTCATCTGGGAGCCGGCTGACATCTCCATCTCCACATGCAGGCAGTCAGGGGGCAGCTCTGTGGGGTCTACTGTAGGGGGCACTGTGCAGTCCCCCATCTCGAGCCCTGGATGTACAGGTGAGAGATCGTAAGGGAACCCGCTCCCCTGAAAAACATACATAAAATTACCACCAACGACACACAACCTCCTCAAAATACCAAGTGCTGTTCAAAGCCATGAAAAAGGATTTTCAGACCAAGACTGATGAGAACTCAGAATTGATTCATTGCTGGGGTGTAAAGATGTATCAATCCATTGTAATGAATCGATTATTCGGGTGACGATTCAACTGCATCAGTCTGTGACTGAATTGATTTTTGGCGGCAAAATAAAAATCCTTAGAAATAAAGATACTCCTACACCCATGTTATGTGCTCTCACGTTCAGGAGCTGTAGGTAGATCTTTGCGCTACATTGATAATCACTTTTGGGAAACAGCCATTTTGCAGCACTCTGATGGTTAAGATTTGAGAAACGCTTCTCTGCTAATGTAGCTAGCAAAAACAGTTACAAGACTAGGTAGCCAAGTAGCTAGCTCAATAAAAAGCAATCTTAGCCTCAGAGATGAACGATATATGGGTTAACATATCTATATCGGCTGACATTCAAAATTAACAGCAACAGAGCTAAAGACAAAATTACTGGAATGACTGGAAATAAAGATGATTGCATTGTACACTCAGCCGTTTCCAGCAGTGAAGGACAAGGGATTTTATCGCCTCATCACCATCATTACCCACTTAGAAGTACAGTCCCTCCAAATGTTTATCATTCGTTATCAAATCTGGCCCACAATTTTTTTAATTCTGTGGAAAAATCTATGTTCCACCAATCTGCGTTGAATAGCCTGGTAAATTTCATTGTCAGAAACCCCCCCCCCCTGAATTTTTTTCAGTGAGGTTAAAAGGGTTTGAATTTAGGTTAACAAAATAAACAAACACTTATGCCCAACGACTTACACCCCTGATTCATATATTAGGAACAATATTTCAACACTGTTATTTTCCATTTACCACACTGCTGGGAGCACAATATGGTGCATGACCACCCATAATCAGCATACAGAAGCAACAAACAACAAAAAAATAACAAAAACAATAATAGCAATAAAAAATAAGCACCTTATATTACTACAGAGTACTAAATAACCAAAACAGAACCTTAATAAAGACCAATAAGGCATAATAAGGTTTGCCATCTCTAGATGAGTCTCTTTGCAGAGCAGGATCTGGGTTATCAAATTAGCAGGACGGTGACATTCACAGGGAGTCCACTGCAAAATGGATGGGGACCAAGCTTGACGGCTCTTCCGATAAGCCAACGCCTTCCTACGTCATTGGCCCAAAGTGGCGTCCGATGTCACCGTAAGGGATGTAAAACAATAAGGCTTACACGTAACAGAGCACCTGCGTCACACCAGCTGTGTGCCAATATGAGACTTAACTGTACCCAGCAAACCTTAAATTAAACCCTCCCCCACCCCAGCCTGGCCACCTTGGGCCCTTCCCAAAATAAAAGCAAAGATTTAGCATCAGTGCTGCCTGGGCAAAGCAGTCAATAGTTGACTTAACTGCGGCCTGTTTAAAAACCAGCGTTGGAACATGCCCACCTACCGGGTAGGAGAAA
This sequence comes from Gnathonemus echidnorhynchus, assembly GCA_026776725.1. Taxonomy (NCBI): domain Eukaryota; kingdom Metazoa; phylum Chordata; class Actinopteri; order Osteoglossiformes; family Mormyridae; genus Gnathonemus; species Gnathonemus echidnorhynchus. Next base: position 253,862 of record JAODJU010000114.1, read on the forward strand.
TCGCAGAGGTTTGGTCTTCTGCTGGTAGATGGGGTGCCAGGTGTAGTCGAAGGTGAGTAAGAAGCTCGGCACGTTCCAGCAGTCCACCCAGCTGTCTCTGCAGGGCACAAGAAGCCATGAGGAAGATTAACGTCAGGGTGAAAAGCTGTGGTGGTCAGTGCCAACACTATTAACGGACACGTCATATTTAATACCTGGGAAGAACCTTTACAGTACTAGGCAGGAACTGATGCACCTAAAGTCATTTTTCTGGAATGGTTATTCAGATTTGGGTGTTATCATATACTTATTTATACAATCAATCAAATGACTAAAACATAAGCAAGTGGTTCATTCCTGCCATATCGCATGTGAAATCTTACAAATGTCGGTATGGGTTTTAATCAAACGGGCCTGGCTCAGCTACACTTCTGTCCACGGCATCCTGTCAGAGGGGGCGACACTCACTCGGGCTGGGTCATGTTCCTCCAGCAGGGCTTGCCGGGCTTGGAGGCTCCCGCTTGGCCGTCCGGGGGGGGCGATCGGAAAGCCTGGCAGTCCTGGGCCAGGGTGAGGAAGGGGAACCTGCTGGGGTGGCAGTCGGGCAGGCAGAGCCGGAGGTCCATCTCGTCAGCCTGTCCAGACAGAGAGGCCGTCACTTGCGTACCCTCCTACATCCTACTCTAAGGGAGGGCGGAGTTCCAAGGAGTCACACTTACTTTCAAGGAAAACTTCAAGTCACAAGTGGCTGGGACGAAGTCGGTGAAGGGCAACATGAAGCGGATGTCGAGGGTCTGTCCGCAAGCGGCCAGGTATACTGCAGGGCAAGAGAGGGGAGGTGTTAAGGGGTTTCAGGGACAGGGAGGGGGGCTCTCCTGTTATTTCCAGGGTATCATTTTTATATTGCTGTCAGCTACCGGAATCACAGGCTGCTCAGATGGGGAGTAAAGGTTCACCCTGGAAATGGACTGAAAATGTTGATGCCCTGATATTCACTGCAATAGAAATTTCCAGTTATGCTTTTTAATTCCCTCATGCAATGTCAGATTCTGACATAAACAAAACTGGACAAATTAATTTAATTTCCTGCAATGGGCTCAAAAACTGGCCATACAAATGATGCCACCCAAGTACCTCTCATGGGTGAAGGAACAGGTGGGCAAATTCATGCAAAGGTCTGTTTGATGTCACAGCCATAATGCTGATAAAATGCTATGCATTTCTAGCCTGTACATTTTGAGAATTGGTCCATACACAACCCAAGATGTTACATGAAAAGACATGCAAACTGACTCATTGATACTAAGCTTTTCCATGCTCTAAGGCATTTTGTTTGCCAATACAAGTCTACGGATGGATGGGTAGATGGATGGATGGATGGTCACGTCCATAATTTCTGGACCTACATACAGGAATCCAAGATAAAAATGTGTATAACGTTCTGACCATTTTCTTGTTGTTTGGTAGAGCAGTCAATCCAGTTGTGCTGATTTGCAGCCCAGATCATCTCAAACTGGTGGAAGTGTAACTTGAACTGCCAGGTGTAAGGGACAAAGGAGTAGATATCGGGAACACTGTCACTCGCCCAGTCCTGGATCAGGTCTAAGGGAAAGCAGAGGAGAAGAGAGGTCCTATTTAAATCTCCACAACAGTGAGTAGGCTGGCCTACAAACAATGCAGATCAATTACCATTGAATTATAGTCAACCCACAGTTCAATAAACTTATTAAACATAATCCATGGCACTATTAAGGGATCGTAATAAATAAGCAAACAAGTGCTTTTTCAGGTCCTGCAACTCCTTTATTTTCTTCAGTGCATCACTTCCTCCAGGGTGAACCTCCCTCATATGCCATTTTCATCAAATGTTCTCTAGAAGATCCCAAAACGACATCCCATAAACACCCACACTTCTTTCAGCAAAACCGCCCTGTTTTCCTCAATTAGTCATTTTCAATTAAATCTATTCTGAAATCCGTTTATAATTCCAACAAATTAAGGCGTGTCCCTTTTTTTGAGCACATCATGTGTCGTCAGGATGGCCAAGGGGTGTCCAGAACAGAATGCTCCAAGCTTACCTGTAAAGAAGTACTTTTGGGCGTAGATGAAGTGGTAGGTGGTTTTGTACACCTCAACTTCACATTCCCAGCACTGGGGCATGTTCCATACCCGGGGATAACAGGCGTTGATGTGAAACTGAAAACAAAAACACTGGTGAGAAACAGAAGCTTGATGCGAATGATTTATATATTGTTTTGCACAAAATCCCAAATAGATAATTCACGCACGTGAAGTAAGGCGATCGATTCATGATCGATTATCTGACTGCAATTACACAGAAGTGAGGTAAGCTTTCAGAAAAGAAAAAAAAACAGGTGGACAGGAAGCACAAACTAATTGTAATTGTAATTGTAGACCACATGGTTGTTCAGGGACGCTACTTTATGCAACTTTTAATCTAGAGCTTTTGATGCAAGAACAATATAAGGACATAACAGTTCACGAATCAAGAGTGTGGAGTATCACAACCCAGCATCCCACCCTCCGTGTGCAAGGTGACATCCCCCCCAGCTCTGAGGCACCTCCACCACAAGGCTTTGAGTGGAAGCTCAGGCTCCTTAGCGTGGAATGGACCCTCCTTCATTGGAAACAGCACAATTCTGGGAATTTCATTCCCTCGATCACTTTCTCCTGTGCAGTTTAGACATGCCTATTTATTGTTAAAAAAAAACACTTTCTGATTAAGTCTGATCTCCAAGATAAAAGACTCAATTTACCTACAGAGGGGTATATCATTGATCAGCCATGACCAGGGCCAGTCAACAAGAAGGGACATGGGTACATCACAATCGATATTTGCAAACAGAAGCGCCTAAGAATACGGACCGGGGGACTGGGCTGGGGTGTGTGTATATGTGGGGCTCTGAGGTGAGTCTGCATATTCCCACCACTAACAGCAGGACTAGAACTCCAGCAACCTGAGCACACTGATTACTATTAATTCAGCGGTATATAGCCAGTTCTTGGCTATAAATTAGGGTAATCAGAAGTCAAGCATCACAGACTGTTTCTCCATTTCTGCCTACACAGATCATTGGTGAGAGTTTAAGGGGCCCGATTTGGCCCCAAGGCGACCCAGACAACCTCATTGCAACAGAAAGCCTCATCTGACGATGAGAATGACCTAAAAGCATGACATCATGGCAAAATGACACGATGCTTTTAAACCGTCATCAACAGCAAAAATCAGAAGGCAGTGGTGGACGACACTCATACTCACAGCCAGCATCTCCGTCTCCAGCAGGGTGCGGTACTGCATGCTGCTCGTAGTGTCCACGTGCAGGAGCTGGCCCTTGATGGAGGTGGTATAGCCTGGGGGGGGGGGGGGCTTTGGGGGGGGGCAG
>JAODJU010000114.1:261110-274125 GCA_026776725.1 Gnathonemus echidnorhynchus
TACCGCGTTAGTCTGACTAGCCAGACTAACGCGGTAGCGCGGTAAATGTGCTGACTGCCAAACACATAAGCTATGGGCCCCCTGACACCTCTGAAGTGCCTTTAGATGGTTGTGTGGGGGGAGGCGGAGTATTACTCACAGTACTGATATTAACTTTAATGACAGGGATGAGGGATCTCCAAGACGATGCAGGGTCCTGCGATTCAGTGTTAATATTAACCCTGAGAAAACAACAGCGGAAAATCAAATAAACAATTTTTATGTGTTTCCTAATCGGGTATTTAGTTATGGGCCTTCTGGTCACGTTTACTTCCTTGATTTGTACATGGGTAAAAATTTGTCTCTGGTAACACAGGGGTTTAAACCTCCTGCCTTAGTATCTCAACGGGGTCCTTGGGGACCCCCAGGCCATCCACATTTTTGTTCCCTCCCAGCTCCCAGCGCAAAAATGTGGACTGTCTGGTGGTTCCCGAAGGGTCAGGTTGAGAAACACTGTCCTCAGACATGCACGATATTTGATTTACGTCAATATTTGAAACTCGTTTTGCCTAATGCTGATATATACACATCTTTTTTTTTTTTTTTATCTCGTTGCAGAAAAGAACACCAAGTCTGTCTGGTACTAGAAATCACCTATTACTCTTATTGTCATGGCCTACTTGTATACAGACATAAAACAAGACCAGCAACATTTAATTCTACCCTAAATGTTTCATTTTACAAATGCAGACATTCACTCATGAAAAACAAAGAAATTATTTCATCTTGGACTAGATGCAACTTATATATGCCAGTAACGTATTTTATTTACACAAAATAGTAACAGCCAAACTAACACTAAAAGCAAGCCAGTGTATTTTCCTTCATACTTCTCAGAAAAAGTATGTTTTGGATGACGGCTCGTAAAATGTGTAATTAAGCGACTGTAGATTTTCCATTCCTTCATCTTTGATGGTTTACAAGCACTGCTATCCCGTTATCCATCCATCCATCCATCCATCCATCCATCCATCCATCCATCCATCCATCCATTCTCCAAACTGCTTATCCTTCTGGGTCGCAGGGGGTCTGGAGCCTACCCCAGAAGCTATGGGCTCGAGGCAGGGAACAACCCAGGACGGGGGGCCAGCAGCTATCCTGTTATCGATACTTCAAAATACTTTCAAATAGCTGACATTTTGAAGCTTGCTGCTGGAACTCGTAATACACATTCCGCATTGTCACGTGCGCATAGTTAACACGTCACCTTATGGGAAGGGGTGCGCATAACTGGTAGGCAAGTACGCATTCACCTTTAAGAACGATACATTATATTTTGTTTTCATAGCAGCGAAATTGCACATAAAACAAGTATGCATTTGCGCTTTTATAAACAATCGATTGCCACACGTATCGTTCTTAAAGGTGAATGTGTACTTGCCTACCAGTTATGTGCCCCCCCTGCTTATGGGCCAGTTTCATCAGCAGAGATTTTCATATCTGCTGATACCGATAAACTTTTTATGCCTTTATTGGCTGTTACCGACATCATGCCGATATCATGCATCCATAACGGTCCTACCTGTTCAGGGTGTTTTCCCTGCCATCTTTCCTTTCGTCCTCATCGCTCCTAGAAGAAATGAGCGTCGCTTCCAGTCCAAAGGTCTCCTGCAGCCGGGTGTAAAGGGCCGTGCGGTTGTACGCGTGAAACTCGAACCCGTTGAGAGTGATGTGTATTCGGGTTTCAGCACGGGGATCTAAATGAGACATTAACTCCGTTCATCAGCCCTGTAGAAAATGCTCTGCAATACAGCAGTTTTTACTCTCTGACACTTTACTCCTTGAGATTAACTAAACGTTGTTTTCGAAGCTGTAACATAGCTGCTTCATCCATTGCTGTTAATGTATAGAAATGAAATCATACAATGTACCGGTACAATGTAATGAAATGATGCTTTTCCTGCTATTTGCACAAGTACAGGTACACAGAAATTCCTGGGTTTATGCATATCCCATCTTGCTGTTTTTAGACACACACACACACACAAACTCATGCAACTGAGAGTGACTCTTGGGATCTGAGCACAAGGTCGGCCATTTACCTGGCACCCGGAGCATTTTTTGGGGGAAAAGGGCCTTACTGAAGGGCCCAACGGCAATGTGACTGCTCTGCCAACCACGAGATACAAACCGCCAACTTTCTGATCACAGGCACAGAGGCCTAACCTGATAACCCACTTTAAATACAACCAGCAATGACATAGTAATGCAGTGTGGAAGACAAATAAGCTCAGCATTAACTCTTTATTAATCAATTGATCACTCGATGCCAAGGTCCATTTTGTGTTAGGGTTCCACTAGGTGTCACTAGCTCTTACAATAATTATGTTACTATGAGAAGTCACCTGACATGTGCCTTTGGGGTCAAATTTGACCCTAGGGTAGGCGTGAGAGGTAAGCAGCATGTATAACAATCCTGTTTGAGCCGCTAATAACCAGGGATGCACATAACTGGAAAGCAAGTACGCATTCGCCGTTAAAAGCCATACATGCGGCGATCGATTGCTGTAACATTTGCGGTATGAAGGTTAAAATGCACAGTAATCTCTTGCAATATCAGCGGAAATGCACATAAAATACGTACGCATTCATGCTGTTACAACAATCGATTGCCGCACGTATCGCTTTTAAAGGTGAATGCGTACTTGCAGATCAGTTATGTCAATCCCTGCTAATAGCTGTCATTATCCGATAATCACACCTGTTCACTACATACATGGAATTAATTACTAAATTGACCACTGGTCATAACAAACACTGCTATGCTACCTCATATTGCTCAATATTAAAATACAAATGCAGCCGAAATAAGTAAGGGTTAGAATGGTCAGAACTCAACGACAAATGAAAATTGTGAAATGTTGTATTATTGGCCATAAAATTAAGTACAGACAGTGTTCACACTTACCATGCTGCTTCTGTTTGGGGCTGTACATTTTCCACCACCGGAATATAAGTAACCCATCCTGAATCCTGCAACAGACAACAGGGGTTTTTCAATTTACTGATGCCAAAAGAGGCTAATTTGCAGACGATAAACCCTTAGACTGGTTGTTAGAAACTAAAAACTTTCATTCTCAAAGTATTCTTTGATAATCAGAGGAGCATCACAAACGTGTCAGCACAGCACAATGACTGCATTCCTGATTTCTGTTTAATTCCTAGATCCTTTATTACGTAAACTGTTTAATTATTTATTAATTTATTTATTTATAGCCTGAGCGAGGCTGTCCCTTTGAAATATTATGAGTGCTTCACCTTCCACAGGAATCTCTTACTTGTTTACAGTATAAATTACACAGAAAAACCAAGCACTACTCAGTTAAGCAGACCATGTCCTCCTGAAACTGTTTACCCTTTTTCTGCCACGGTCACATTGTACCATAAAAATCACAAAAGCCAGGCTTTCGGACCATCCCTAGACCCGAGCACGTTCCATCTGGATCAGGCCTAGCGGTACTCACCGGATGGACATGTCCGCGTTGATGTAGTACACGTCACGGAACATAACCTTCCCTGACAGCACTGAGAAGGAGAAAGATCCTGTTGCAAAGTAGAAAAGGTCATCTTATTAAAAAAAAAACCTGCACACACCATGAAAATTCACTCAACCATGAACTGTAGCTTTCAAAAAGAATCTAGACATTAAATTACCAAATAACGTTATGTGTCTGTAAATAGGTATATATGCAGAGATTGACATAACTGGTACACAAGTACGTATTCACCTTTAAAAGCGATACGTGTGCCAACTGATTGTTGTAACAGCGTGGATGCATACGTATTTTATGTGCATTTGCGCTGATATGACAAGAAATTATCGTGCATTTTAACCTTTATATACTAATTCGTACTTCACGCTGTTATAACAATCGATTGCTGCACGCATCGTTTCTAAAGGTGAATGCGTACTTGCGTACCAGTTATGTCAATCCCTGTACATATGGGCATTATGCCGTGATAAAAAGACTGAAAAAATGTATAAAGGACATCAAGGATTACACATCATTTGCATATCTATATGAAGGTAAATAAAATGAGACTCTAGCATCCTGAGAAATGAACGACAAGAGAAATTTTATACATCATATTAGTTTGTCATTATAATAGATTAAGAATTAGATTTCTCTCATCATTATTCAGCTCAATTTTCTGATCGCCAAAACCTGCCATTGCCTACTCACCAATGTGGATATATCCATTTTTGTAGAGGCGATTGATGATTAGGGTCAGAATGAGTCCGATGTTGCGGGAGTTGTAGTAAGTCAGGTATATGATCCACCCACAGGACAGTATGGTTGCTGGAATACAATGGTCATCAGAAGACTGAAGTTGCTTGTGTTATCTAGCATAATAGAGGAGGTTTTGAACCCCCATGCTAGCATTGCTGGGGAAGGGGGCTGGGGAGGGGAGGTGTGAAGAATCCTCTGGTGCTATTTCCAAGACATCTACTCGCATGCATGCCAGCTGCAACATAATGCCAGGCTCCCAAAAATTCAGAGAGAACGGGGGATGCCTTCAAATAAATACTTTTTGAGCATTTCCACAAACAGTGACGGAACAGGAAGTGACACGTCCACCAGAGGTGCCAAGAAGGACACATCCCAGTTACCCCAGAAGGCATACCACTTTAGCAGATATACAGCACCTCTAACTGTAAGACTAACCAACCATGATGACGGCTTTTCACACTAAACAGTGTGAAGATCTAGCAGGAGTGAAAGTGAAGCCAAACAGCTGTATTGTCTACTCTCTGAGAACTACAGGGACCTGCTGCTGTCAGATAAATAATTATACAGGATGGCTATTTCAGCATAACTAGTAAATGAATTGGGTTTTACAGTCAAGTACATTACTTTGACAGTAAGCATTGCTACAGGAGAGAGAGGGGTAAGGAGCAGGCACTGAGTACAGTAAGTTGCCGCACCCACCACACAACAAACCAGCTCAGGGATGAGAACCTGAGTCTAGCCATGTGGCAGGTGATACCTCAGCACCAATCCTGCCTGCCAAGTACAGGAGACATGGAGATAGAATCTCCAGCTGTTTACATCCTACATGTTCACCCACAACACTGACCTACAACCAGCCACACAACTGTGGAGTTGTGCTCTGAGAGGTAGGAGTCCAAGTCTTCCAGGTATGGGAAGGTGCTCTCGTTGCCTTTGGTCTCCATCTCTACCCTCTGCTGGCACCAGGACTGGCACTAAAAGAGAGCAAATAGGGATGTTACCCCTAAACACTGACAAAATAGTATCAAGGCTCAGTGTAGCTACAAAGACCAAAATATGACATCACATGAAAAAAATTATATGACTGAAGAGCTCATAGCATTAAAATTCTATGACATTAAAATCTTTTGTTTTGGTATATGAAGTAGAGTTGCATCTTCATAGACCCTCAACACTTTTTTTTTTTTTTATTGCCCACCACCACCCTCAACACTGAGTTTAAGCCTAAGGAGTCTGATAAACACAGAGATATTGGCCAGGGGTCAGTGATCAATAACCCTCATTTGCACTAAAGAGGAGGCCCCCAGCAGGAGTAATGACTGCGTCGGCCGGCTGAGAGTTCGCTCCTCCTGTGCTTGCTCTGCCTCATCAAATTACTGCTGCCCATAAAGCTGAGGAATAATATTTCAATTCAGTCTACCCCCCATATGGCAGCTTCGGTCATCCACGATGAGCATCAACGGCTACGGTCAGGAGGCTCCTGCAGATATAATTAAAAGCCTTAACCGCAAATCAAAAATGTTCTAGAATCCCACAGCAACCAGAAAACCACTCACTGACCTAGCTGTCTGAAACTGTCATTGACATTTTTGGGCATTACTTTTTTTAGGTGTTAAAATAAAATGATGCTTTATTTGTCATTTGCACAAGTACAAGGAGAGGTACCTTGGCATGCTTCTTTTCACATATCCCATCTTGCTCTCCTTTGAGACACACATATACTCAGCCATTTACCTGGCACGGAGTTTTTTGGGGTTCAGGGTCCTTACTCAAGGGCCCAAAGGCGATGTGACTGTTCTGCTAAACCACAGCATACAAACCGCCGACCTCCACAGAGCCCTGATCCAGAACAAGTTTTAAGAGAACCCATCAGTCATTCATGGCGCCCCGTTAACTGTGAAGCAGCCCGTCCACAACCCAAATGGATGGAAATTTAACTGGTTAACTGGTGAAAACCATATCTGGCAGCACAGCTACGCGAGCCGTAGAAAGGCTGAGGACCGGAGCGACCTTCGCATCAGCCAGGCGCCTTTATGATGTAACTGAATCTCAACAGGCACTGTGATTGTCATGAGAGCACTCAATGGCCACTTGAGGCCCAGACCGCTGCAGCTGATAGTTTGCCGCCGTATCAAGCATCATGGGTGGGTGGTTGTGTGACTTAAGCGGCCATCATCGACCCTGAGTGCCAGTGAGTGGCTGAAATGTAGCACACTCTCACACTAGGACTTGCAGCTTCAGAAAAATGGAAAACTCAGGCATCTACGAGATAAGAGATTTTTATTTGCTATTTGTGCATAAAACCAACATTCCAGGCACACTGGAATTCTTGTGCGGAGCTCTCAGAGTCGAGTAAATAGAACACTTATTTACAGAAAACAGAAAAAAAGATGGTAATATCTACACCAAAGGAAAGAAATTTAAATATAAGTACTGATCAAGAACGAACTATGAAAGAACTTTATAAATACATACAATAAGTACTGCAAATTATTGCATAGCTGCATAGAAGGCAGATGTTGCCCATATATAATATTGCATATTTAGACTATTGCACATCATCCTGTTGCACAGTTAGAATATTGCACATTCATCCTATTTCACAGATGATTTTAATTGCACATGACCAGTGAGGTGAGGTAGTGTAGGGTTATTATTTTACATGTTCATTTGTTTTGTTTTTCCATCAATCTGACTGTGGCGAGGATGAAGCTGTTGAAAAACCTTGTTCTGTGAGTGATGATGCCGTCCGCTCTGCTGAGTCTCAGATTGTACGTACAGTTTTTGTATCTGAGCAGAGAGTGAGCCGGATGGAGTGAGTCCCTGATAATTCCCTCTGCTCTTTTCCGACAGCGCTGTGCGTACATAGAGTCCATGGAAGGGAATTTTGTCCCTATGATCCTCTCTGCAGTCTTTATGACTCTTTGCAAAGCCTTCCTCTCTGCCTGTGTGGTGTTCCCATACCAGACAGTGATGCCTGTGGTAAGGATGCTCTCTATCAGTCCTCTGTAGGCCTGAGTGAGAGGGCGATGGTTCAGGCCAGCTTTTCTGAGCAGCCTAATGAAATATAGCCTTTGCTGCTCTGCGCCGGAGCCTTCGGTCAGCTCCTTCCCGTCTGCCGCACCTCCGCTTCGGCTTGTTGTTCTCAGGGGAGCTCCCTGCTGGAGGCCCATCTAGCATCGAGGTATCATAGCATGCTAGCTCTGGGTAGGATTCCAGCGATATGGAGTCGAAAAGTCCAAGATGACTGTGCTCTCTCAGTTGTAATAAGGTTGCCCGATCATAGAGAATGTTCGCAGAGTGTGTCTTAATTCGGCACAGAAAAGAAAGAAAGAGGAGAAAAGAAATGAGAAACTTGACTCGATGAGCTCCGAAACATCGCCCTCTGGGGAGCGCCATCTTATGCAAACTCATTCTGACTAGATTTCTTTTGCTGGAGAAGCACTAGAACATAAACCTTTTCCATTTCCCCCGTTTACCAGGTGTGCAACATCGACAACAACAGCAAAGTCGCTAGCCACCAAAATTTCATGAAGCTTCAACACAGATGACCTAAGTCTCCTGTGTTGTCCAAGATGAGTAGCTACTCTTGTAAAATCTCAGGAAAACAACAATTAACATCACATAGGCTAAGCCTGGCAAAATGCTATCAAAAAAAATCAGAATATGACTTTTGAGAAGAAGTAGCAGTTGTCAGAAGATGCAAGGCTACTTTTAATATGATTGACAGAGGAAACACATTATCAGGACCTTGGCAGGAAGTTACAGATAAAAGCAAGTGTAAGCTGCTTCCTCACGTCACCAGAGCACAATAAATAAGCCGACTTAAAATTTCCTTCTGCATTGTATTAATGGGTCATGTTTGGAAGTCTCAAACTTTTGGAATAAAGGGCAGCTCCACGTCACCTTAGCTACAAACTTCCTGAATGCTTGACCTTGGGGCGATATGAAGACTTTTAAAAATGGCTCCATTAATTTAACATCGAAACACTCATGATGTCAGAGTCAAAAGTATGAAGCCATCCATCCCACAATTTGTTTAGAGGGTAATCTCCAATGCCTTCAAAATCTGCCTGGCTGGAGAAAGTGCTGACAATTACAGCGAACAGTGGCCTGCCATTCCTTACTCAGGGCAATGATGTACTTATATTCAGAAGAGCTTTTCAATGTGATGGATTTCCAGCGGTAAGGAAAAGATTGTTCTTGAAATGTCTCTATAAATGATGGAAAGTCAGCATAAGGTTCAGAGCAGTGAGCATTTTATTTAACATCACAGGTAAATTTGGATTATCCAGCACCATGATAGCCACTTCTGTTTTAGAAACCTATGCTTTCTATTCCCCTTTCTTCACTATTCATGTATACAGTGTACAAAATTAAAGCAGCTAATTATATACACTGATGTCAAAGCCTTAACTGGATGATTGTGATTTTACCAGTAAACAGCCTTTCTTAATGAACTTCATGAAATACTATTAAGCATAGCTGGCTAACATAAAAAATAAATTTCAGTGTTTCTTTCATCCAGCTTGCAAAAACTCCAGTAGAGGATCAGAAGATGCTGAAAAACATCTCAGGGACCATTAGGGCACGAGGCAGGAGTTCACCCTGAATGGGATGCCATTCCATTGCAGGACACAAACATCCTCTCACACAAACACTACAGGCAATTAAGGATGCCATTTCACACAACAACATGTCTTTGGACCGGATGAGGAAACCACAGCCTGTTTCGTAACGCAACAGTAAGGCCATTTATCTGCATTGTGCTAGAAGTGTCTGGAGTGTGGCTTGAGCAAGGCCCTTAACCTCAATAGCTCCAAGGACAGGCTGCCCCTGCATTCTCAAATGTATTTTGCTTTGCATCTGATAAATAAATGAATAGTGTGCTTGCATAATTACAGAACATACCAGGTCGCTCTCTATTTGGATGACTGCTGTTCACCACGTGTCAACATTTATTAGCACTCCTCTTCAGACAGAAGCGTGGGCCTTCTGGACCCTCTGAATCAATGTTAGATGTTGCCAGCTGACGAAATAGCAAGAGTTAACAAGCATCTAGGTCAGCCTTCAGTAACTATAGCTTCCCCGATCACCTAGCATCAGATATCGTAGCTTCACCTTCACGCACACAACTTCTCTGGTAACCAAACGGAGAGATGCTTTGTGCATAATGTCCATCTTACGTTTTCATTATAAGCAAAGCTACTCGTTTTTTCAGTCTTTTTACAATACAAATGCAGTTTTAAAGTAGCAAATCTTTTGCCAGATGGTATGATTACACATTTAGAATGAGTTGATAATAATCCAAGCCATTTACTAGCCATAAATTTAGCACTTTGACATCTTTGGCACTCCTTAATAAAACAGAAAAAAAACTGTCAAAACACTACTTCATTCATTTACCCATAAAACCCTTAAAGATCTGACAGATCAATTGATAAAAAAAAAAATCATGTTTCTATAAAATCGTCAAAAACCCTAATTTCTTCAAATTTACATATGAACAGGCTGTGGTTTGAATCAGTGTTAAGACAGTTTTGGTATAAGGGGAAACTTTTGGCTACTAAAAATGAAGGCAATTTCATGGGCTTCCTTCTAACCACACAAGGCACTATTTGTGCTACACATTCATGCATGCAGCAACAAAGAAATGACCACATGTATTTCAATGACAATATGCAATGTTCATATACTGTACAACTGGAAGGTCATACTGAAAACTGATTCCTTTTTCTGACACTGCTAGCTACATACAACTAGATCTTCCTAATAGTTCTACTATTTCAAAAGGTTTCTAAAAATTGACTCACTGAAACAGAAGGGCAAAACCTAAAAACAGAAGTTGTACGCTGGTCCGTGCAGATTGCCAGCAACTGCTAGGACAACATTCACTTCTTCAGACTTCGGTGCTGAACACATGGTCCATGCAGATTTGACTAGCAGCTCCCAAGAAAAGGAGTTGTGACAGTGCCAGTTTTCGCTCTTTAAATTGCGATCTTTGCACAAGCACAAACCAGATTTACAGTTTCTACAAAAACATATTGCAACCCAGTGGCATCTCCCCCAGTTCATCTAAATAAAGTTGTCAGAAGCACAGTTTAATGGCACAAGACACTGTGCAATCTATACCATATAAACCATTAACAAAACCAGTCACAATGTTTAAACAAAACAGCCTAAACACAACTAAGAGTCTATTTACACAGTCCTTTACTCATTAAGGTCTGAATTGTGAAGGCTGTAGTGCAATGATTGTAACTTCAATGCCCTTCCTTCAGTAAATATCACGGCACTGACCGAGCCATAAACCTTAGAATGAAGTGGAGCACTAAAAAACTGTGTGTTGGATCGGTACAGTTAAGCAGTCACACAACTCTGCTTTTCAAAGGACATAGAAAGAAGTCAAAAATACAAAAAAGGTCCATATTGGGAGGGAAAGTATTTACTTACTGAACATTTTTAAATCATTTTCTTTTAAATCTCTAACTTGTGCCTAACCTTTGGCTCCAATATGCACAGTTGCATACAGAGAACTGTATATGTTACACACAGGTCAAGTATATGGCAAGTGAACAAGTGTGAAAAGTGAAAAATTTTCCCCTTTATGGTCCATCCATCTATTACCATCCGCTTATCCGGGGTTCGGGTCGCAGAGGTAGCAACTTCAGGAGAGATACCCAGACCTCCCGCTCCCCAGCTACCTCTAGTCTTTATTGTACAGGAGAGAAACACACTCAAACTTCAGCAAAAACATATACTGTTCAGACCCTAGCATCTCTGTCTGCACTGATGGGTTTCTCCGTTCAAACTGGAAGTAATTGCAAGTAATTAGCCAAACAGTATTTGAGTTGAAATTAATATGAGTTTCCAAAATCAAGAACTTCATAGTTACATAGAAGAACAAACGATCCCTTATTGGGCCACAGTAATACAAAACCATGCTGAGAAGCTGAAAGCACCCTAAATTTTTTTTATCCATTGCTTTTATCCAAAATGATGTATTGTGAATGTAACTACAATGACATAATTATGAAGAGAGGGTTAGACAGTTACTGGAGCACTTAGGGGTGAAGAACTTTGCTCAAGGGTCCAACAGTGAAATCACTCTGCTGACCCTGAGATTTGAACTAGTGACCTTCGGATCATAGACACAGCATCCTAACCCACTGAGCCACACAATGAACTGAATATAACACATTTTAGTCTTGTAAAAGCAAAACAATTGTGTGTTTGATCTGTTACGGCCAGCTGATCTTCATGCATTTGGAGACGCTGTGCTTTGCTGTCAGTATGCCAATGTCTTAGACTGGGTTAAGTAGGTTAACGGGTTGAAAGGAAACTTTGGGTGACCTATTGTGTTAATAGCTGCCCAGTTAGGGGCAGAACCGCTCTTTCCACTGTCTGTCTCAACAGCTTCAGGCAATAAATCACATTTGAATGCTCTCATTACATGGCGCCGACCCAGTTTAAAAGTCCATCGCAGATATATGAAGCAGAAGACAGACAGAGGGAAAGCTCCCCCAACTGACATGTTCATTCAAAATACTATTATCGAGACAAAGCTAAGAGACTGCATGCAATCCAATACATTTACTTGGTTTACAGCATCACAGTTCTGCTTAATTTCTATAAAAGCCACTTAAAACATTGCAGAATACCTCGTTATCAGCAGCTGATTATTAGAACCACATACGTTTAGTTTGGGAAGATAACTAAAGGACTAGAAAAGGTTAGATATGAATGAAATTATAACTCCAAAGAGGAAGAAGCAGGTGATAAAGTCTAAAATCTTACCAAAAGAAAGAGATAGTAAATACACGGCAGATTAGTGTGTGGCACTGGTGCCCCACTCCTCGTATCCTCCCCTTTTGCCTAAGTAACATCATAAAAACCGGTAAGAATTTTTTCTGTTCTCCAAGAAGCTGCTGATATATAGTTGGATGGCTAGATGAATACAGCTTCAGTTCCCTAACCTCTCCTCAAGGGCACCACAGTCATTCCATATATTTAGTAAATTTCACCACCAGCTCTTTAATTAATTAATCAGTTTAAAAAGCCAATGAGATATTGATTAGCTATACGAGGTGTGCTAGCGGTCAAGTCAAAAAAAAAAAAAACATGGCCGCACTGGATGGTTGCTGCAAATTCTGGGGTGATTTTAGCAGAAGTTTTTTTTAACAGCTATGCTAATACACTGACAGGCATAACATCATAGTTTTACACCAACATAAAGATCATCTAAACATAATTTTCTTTGGCTGCCTAAGACTTTTGTACAGTTCAAGAGAAACGCCGTACTGAAAAATGACTGTCATCAGTTAAACAAGGCCAAAGAATAAGGTTTGAAATCAGAGACATCCCATTTAGTTCTGTTTCGTATTAAGAGCACAGTGGTGGCAGGTATAAACGATCACTTAGTGGGCAGCCTTGAAACAGCAAGAGCAGTTTAACAGAGATACTTTAAACAGCAGTTCACCCAGTTATACACAAAGTTGGGCCTATTTCACAACCAGTAGTCTATGTAGTCAAATAATGGTCCGTTGCTTCAGCAGAACTCTAAGACAAACATTTGATTCTTTACTTTTGTCTCCTAAGAAAGGAATTACCAAAAGGACAAATCTTATAATCTGAGCTTCAAGCTGCTAGTTATTACCGTATTTGCCAACGTATAAGACGACTGGGCGTATAAGACGACCCCCCAACATTTCCACTCAAAATATAGAGTTTGTTATATACTCGCC
>JAODJU010000114.1:274225-290890 GCA_026776725.1 Gnathonemus echidnorhynchus
CGTATAAGACGACCCCCCCACTTGGAGGCATGTTTTTCAGGGGGAAAAAGTCGTCTTATACGCCGGCAAATACGGTAAATCCATGACCTCCCTCTCTGAATTCATCCATTTCCAGCATCCTACAATTGCACAAACACAAGTACATAGATAGTCCTTAGAAATGACATGAAGGCATGTACTTCCAGCGCTGCCTGTATTACCTATGTACTACCTTAAATAATTTGGCCATGACAAAGCTTAAGAGCAGCATCAGGCACCAGTCAAGCTGCATTCTTTCTAGGGAATTGCCGTTATTGCCGTCATGTGGCACAGTGGCTAAAAAGTGGCTTTGCTGGTAGCCATTCCAGAAACTTCCAGGAACGTTGGTTCCAATCTAGCCCCACCTGGGTAGGTGCAGACTTTAAGTTTCACTGCACACGTTTCACACTTGTCCACTAGTTTTCTCACTCAACAGGAAAAGGTGCCGAAGTGACTGTCTAGAAAATGTGCATAGGGTGTACCCTGCATTAAAAAGAAAAGTGCATATGGAAAATTCATAAGCACAGCAGAAAATTCTTATCAAACACAGTCAACCACAAACAAGTCATATTTTGGTATTTGAATGAAACATTTAAGCATCTTGGTCAAGGATTAAAAAATAAAATAAATCAGGCATGCTCAAGGGAGTTTAACCAGCGAGTTTTGGTTACAAGCCTGTCCATAAACTTTATCTTCCCCCATTCCTCTGCTCATATGAAGTGTTAATATGCCCTTCAGACAGTCAACTACAAGGTTAATGTCGCTCACCGTGGCATTCACCTGTCCTCACTTGTCTCATTATAGGATAAGCTAACATACATATTTATCAAGATACTTGACTCTTCAGCTGTGAAACAGAAATTTAACACCTACAGAGTCGCTATTTTATCACTTCTCAGAAACACTTCACCAAAATCAACACTTTTGTGTGAAGTGGTGCAACAGAGAAGAGAAACTACTGCTTGAGGAGAGGGGAAAAACACACACACATGCAGGAGCACATTTACGTGCAGACACCCAGCCAAATATGAGGAACTTAATAACTTGTACAAGCACGTTACTAAATTAATCTATCAGGTGCGTTTTAATGTGATGAATATGAAAGGACGGCACATCAAAACCTCAAAAAGCTAAAAAAGAAAAAATAATTAAAAAAATAAAATAAAACATACATAAAATATGGCTTCCTCACAAGTATAGACCCGTACAATTACGTATTGCATTAATTAAATCACTAGGTAGGCAGTCATATTATTGCTGGGACAGGACATCCTAGACAGCGGTTAAACGTGCAAAGAGTAACTTCTCCAAACACCTGTGACACTGCAATGTGTGACATTGCATTTAGCTTCTGGAAGTTTTTTAACTCACTAAAATATTACTACTGTGCCGAAAAAATGCAATACCATTAACTGCGAAGAGACATCCAGTTTAATGTGAATGCAACTTCAACTAAGAATGGGAAAATTTGAGTTTAAATGCAGCCCAGTTGAGAACAGAGCTGGGCTGAATGTAAGTGACCGCTGAGATAATTTGGTGTTAGGTCACCCGCACTTAGAAATTATCACTAAACCGCACACAAGCATACACCTGACATGTTCAAATGAAACAGAAGTACCAAGACCCTGAAGTTTATGTTCTCTACTAACTAGTTACGAATCGTATTGTGTTTATCCTAATACGAAGGTGACAGTTAATCCCGCATTACAGTTTCTCCTAGTGCTCAGCGAAGCTCCTCTGTTTGTCGGGAGGGGGACACAGTCAACACTTCCTGGAATGAGCACCACTGTCTTTACAGGAGTACCGGAATAATCGCTCACCGGTATGCAAGTGGGTGAGCAAAAAGTAACGATCCGCCGGACTGTGGTGAAACTTAACTAAGCGAAGGCCGCACCCCGGGCTGGTGGCTCCGCTCGCGACAGTCTGAGCCGCAACGCCGGTGCAGCGACCATAAGCGTGTGTGAAACTTACCTCCTCATATAAATGAAGTTATTCTGTCACATCGTCCCCCAGAAGAAGTCCCGGGGGGGGGGGGGGGCTGCCCGTTTGTCACTCAAGAGGGCGACATTTCGATCCCCCAAAAAGAGCCAAACGTTGCTACCGAGAACGTTGACTATTTACACCTCTCCGATCTAATGGCAAGTTGCTGCGCCGATTGGCATCGGACCAATCGGAAAACGCGAGGGTTCGGAGAAACGACCAATCGGTGATCGGGATGACGATACAACATTAACGAATGACATCGACTTCAGTTACGGCCAATGAAAAAATAGATTATTTTTCCTATAGCCAATCACACATCGTTGTTGTGTTCACAAAGAAAACATTTGGCTCGAGCGTCCAGAAGCGCAGCGCGAGCTGTCTGAAATTTTAGTAACTATCCGTGACAGACGAGGAAGTTACTACTGCCAACTATCTGTAGATGTTTTTTTCGCTAATAGGTTTTATGAATATATGTGTGTGTGTGTGAGAGAGAAAAACTTATGGTAGTTGGTTATTAGTATACTTTTGCCGACTAAGTTACAGAAAAGTACTTTTTTTGTTTTTAGATTTAAATTTTGTTTAGAGTTGTAAGCTGTAGTATTCACGTGACCGAATCTAAACTTATCAGCCGTAATTACCACGTAAATCTCAGTGTAATTTAATACCTCAAATGTCTTCCTGCACTTACGATATCTATGTAGTTTGTTATATTGACCGTGTTCATATAGTTTCGGTTTTAGGAAGGTCGTATTTGCTGAAATACGCCTCAATGTACGTGAAATTGCGTGCTGTTGATATTAATCGTATGATTAATGTGGCACTCTCTTCCGGTTCCATTTTTTTAGCTGTCGATCTATTTTTGTTGTGGTAAGGATATCTCCGTGGCCGGAAGAAAACACTAATGGATGATTATCTGCCTCTATATAAGGTTTTGTTCATAGTGGAGTTTGACACGAAGAATTGAATCAAGAACCGCATCTCTCTCTCTCGTACAGTATTTGACAGCTATCCGTCCAGAGTCATCTTAATGATAATTCTGGCAAAACAAATCTGCGGGTTTCACTCGAAAATAACACTGCAGATGTTATTTCCATTCAGGGTGCAGTCTACTACGCCAGGCACCCACGCTGCTAGTACTTTGTGAAAAATTCCCTTTAATCCCCGCTTCACAGACCGCCGGTGTTCTAACGAGTCGAGTTACCTATCGAGACGTGCTATCGAGCCTTTCGGCGCATGTGCAGTTCCACCATCTTGGAATTAGGGTTAGGTTTTAGGGGTTAGGGTTAGAGTTAAGGTAAGGGTTTTATGGGTTTTTGGGGAGTTAGGATAAGAGTTAGGGTTAGGGCTATCGATTAGCACTACGGTAGCCTAATTTGACAAAGTAGCTCAACTCGACAGAACACCAGCACAAAAATGCTTTGAGAAAATTCTAAGTTAAGTTTCAAATGCCCTTAGATCGGGGCTATTCATTCACGGTCCTCAAGGCCGAAATCCTGCTGATTTTCCAGCCTTCCTTTACCTGTGAGCCAGGTGTGAAGCCTCTGTGCACAATCAGACACAATTCTCAAACAAAATACCAGGGAGAACCGAAAACAAGGCCTGAATTTGCAATCAAGGTCCAGATTTGAAGAGGCCTGCCTTAGACATGTTAAATAGGGCCGTGCAAGAACTTTTCGACGGCCAAGGGGTGTTCCACCAAGTGCAATTTCTCAGCTAGGTTAACTTAAGCTTACATTAGGTATGGAGCATTTCTATTGTACTCAGGCGAGGGTTTGGGGTTTGGCTCCCAAGGAGCTGTGACCATTCCCTCTATGTTGCTTTGCATAAAAACATTGGATTAATGAATAATATTATTCTGATCAACTGATCTTCAGTGGTCAAGTGTGTGGACCTAAATAAAACACACACCCCTATTTGTATCACAGCTGATTTATGAACCTTCTCTCTGGGGACTCGTGTTTACTTTCTCCTTTAAATACCACATACATTTTTATTTCTTTTCAAGTGTTTCCTGTTCTTTTCACACTGATTTTTAAAATTTTCGTAATATTAACTGCAGTCCCATCGGTCCCTGGTGTCATTTCAACTTAGCATCTGTCAGCTTGTAATCCATCCTTCCACCTCTGATTGCTTATCAAGCGCAGGGTCGTGATGCTGTTCTGCAGCCTATTCCAGAGAAAGGTAGGGGACCACCCTATGCATAATATCAGTCCACTGATTTCTGCCTAATAAATATTAATGTCAATAAATGGAATATGAAAAATATTTCTTTCAAATTGTCATATTGCCACAATAGAGCATTTCCTTAACAAACTATTATATAATTATATACTTTTTTTTTAAAGTTCAAAAGGACACTAGCACTGGCTAGAACAAAACAAACATTACTTGGTAATCTAGTAATGCATTGCCAAAAAAGTATCTTGGTGATTATCAACCAGGCAACATTGAAATTAATAGTTAAATTAATCAAAAATTTATGGGTGAAAGCTTTTATTGACTTATGCCAGATGGAAGTCAATGGATATTAAATATCTGTGTGAGAGATTGAATGTGTATTGCAAAAATGAGTAGAGAGAATGAATAATAACATTTAATGAGTTCACACTGGAGTGATATTACATGTGCAATATAAAAGCAATAAATTCTTACCAATGGTTCTTCAATTGCTTGCACAATAAGGCATGACTGAAAATAACTACATAATTCTGTTGGGCTATGACTTTTCTATGCACAGGACTAAAAATCCAACCGACATCATGGAATAATACGAAAAATAGAAAGTAGGTAGAGATTGATCGGTGTTTATGAGTTTCGAATCACTTTATTTTTATGCTAAACATGAGACCAGCTCCAGTGGAATGTGCTGGTCATACAGGAATCAATTTTATACACAAGAATTGCTATAGATAAACTGTCTGCAAAACCTTAAGAATTGATGCATAGTTCAGAGAATTTGAAAGTGGCATGCAGAAGTTAAAGGTAACGAAAAGAACTACAGTTTTTCTGTCTCACTCTTTTGATTCCTTAGACACTTTTATAGAGCAGGGTTATTCAAATCACGGTCCTCAAGGTCCAAGCACTGCTGGTTTTCCAGCCTTCCTTTACCTGTCAGTCAGGTGTGAAGCTTCTGACCAATCAGAATCAGTAATCATTAAACTAACTACCTGGGAGAACGGAAAACAAGGCCTGGATTTGGAATCGAGGTCCCGATTTGAAGAATCCTGCTATAGAGGGAGGGTTAAAATATGAATCAAACTATGCATTTAGGTTTCTGAAACTTGAGGGTGGACGTTATCACTTACCATTTCTTGTCTTGCGAACAATAATATGTTATAAAGAATAAAATAAGCTTTGGTAGTGACCGAAAGAGTGAGATTGTGGATACATGCAACAGAAATGAGTTTCCTTTGTAGGGTGTGTGGCCTCAGCCTTAGAGAGCTTGGACATTCGGGAGGAGCTCGAAGGAGAGCCGCTGCTCCTCCGCATAGAAAGGAGTCAGCTGAGCTGCCAGCAGTTTGGGTATCTGACTGAGATACCTCCCTGGGGAGGTGCTTTGGGCATATCCAATTGGGAGGATGCCCTGGGGTAGACCCAGGACACACTGGAGAGATTATGACTGTGTCCAAATTCAGGTGTTGCTTCCTTCTAGAGCTGCATTTGAAGGCCGATTGCATTTCCAATGCTCCTTCACTTATGATCTAGGAATACATCCTTCTTTTGCCAAGTTGCAAAGGATCCACCATTTGGATCCTTCGCAGCCCAATATATCCCAAGATTCATAGCTCGGACCTTAGAATGACACAGCCTGCAAAGTCTATGTAGACTGTCCTTCGAAGGATGCAGCCCCTGAATTTGGACATAGCCTATATCTGTCAGCTGGAGGAGGTAGCTGGGGAGAGGGAGATCAGGGCATTTCCTGCCTCCATGACCCAGACCCAGATAAGCGATGGATGGATGGATAGATTGATGGAAGAAAAATAAGGTTTTGTGAAAATGTAGACCCTAATCTAACAATGCACTTATACTGTTTACTTCCAAATTGTTTGTCTTTGTGCAGCAGTCTGCAATCCCGGCTCGGCCCCCCCCCCCCCCCCCCAGTTACTTGCAAGTTCACTCCTGAGTGTTATTGGTGTAACAGGCCTATGCAGGTGATTTACCTGCCTGAAGGAAAATGGCCGTGAAATGGCTGGCTTTGTACCACCAGGTCACTGATGTTACTACGCAGAAAAATCTTTGCAAAGAGACAGCATTGCAATGCATGAAATATTAATGTGGCTGGAGGCGGATATAATGTGTTTAAATTGTTCTGTGCAGATAAAATCGTTTAGTTCCTGACAGCAGCAAAAACTCCTTGCGCTCATTGAGCAGTCTTTGAATTATGATTACTTTCGTTGTGCTGTTTCATATAATCTCAGTGTTACAAATTAGAAATACCCCAAATTTAAGAAGTCATCAGCATGGAGATAGTATAATCTAAAGGTTTATTGGTGAGTCATAAAAGCCTTGAGTCTCTTTAGTCACTTCCCCCATTTTCCCTGGAGTAGAAAATTATATAATGGAGAATAATATCATGAAGTGGGAGCGGAATAATTAAACTATCCATTTTTTTAAGATATCTTGGAACCACAACATGTGGTGCCCAATGAAAGCCGGGCCTAATTCTTGGTCTTGAAAGCACATTGGCAGAAAACTGATAATGGACAGCTTTTGGGCAGGTGGCCAACAGATAAAAATCCAGTCATGAGTATATTAAGATATTTTTCATATTGAAAATGGTCCTTTAGCTGAGAAATAAACTTCATACATCATCAATATAGTATTATCTATTAATGTAAAGTGAATAGGATGTTTTAATCCTGGTTTCTACTATATTTACATATAGCTGCACCACACACCATCCCAAAAAAACCAACCACAAAGGAACCAACTCTGGAGGAACCACAAAGCCTTATTCTTTTGATCCAAAGTCAGACACCTTATACTTTAGGAGACATGGCCAACGAGGCCTCACCTCTATTTCTTAGGGATTTTGAATATTATACATTGAACTGACTGAAGTCCAGGGAGCTGTTTTAACTTATTTGCATGAATGTGTTTCCCAAGTAAACAGAACAATGATAATAATTCATTTGAGTACCCAATTCATGTAATCATCAGACAGATAATACTGTTTTTAATATTGTTGTTGGGTAAGAACTGGGGAGCTTTTCTTTTAACTTAATCTTTCATAGCCTACAAACAATTCATAATGGCAGTTTTAAATATAAATCTTGAAAGCTTAATAAGATTTTCAGTTCCACTGCTTCTACAGACTCAAGACAGGCCTATACACTAGTGGGCAAAATTGTGGAAAGGCTTAGCATTTTTGGCATTATGCTTTAAAAATTACTGCACAAATATTGGAGGTAATGTTTATAAACAATCAAAGAACGTTACAAACATTATATATTGGACAATAAAATGAGTAACTGGAGCACAGTTCTGTGCTCTCTAAAAACTGGAGGCGTTTTCACAATTGTGGCCACTAGTGTATAGCTGAAATTGCTAGGACTTATGCAATATAATATAATATAATATAGCCGAAATGGAGTCTGCGTGAGTAATATTACTCTCCAAGGTTTAAATTCCATCCCCAAATAATCTATGTGTGTGGTTCTTAGACTCTCCTGTGTCAAGTGGGTTTTGTTAAAGAATTAAGTAAATTGGTCTCTCTGAATATCCTATAGTGTGTAGTGGGGGTGGGGGACATGTACCCCCTAATATTTAATTTGGCTTCATTTGTCCCCCTATAAATGAAACTTTGCCTTTGCCCCCCCCACCCCCCGCTTTTGTGACCTGATTAGCAATAAAGTCTTGCCGTATGGTGTATTTTGAAGCATCATCGTTTAATCTGACTACACATTATGGTTAAACCCCTGTGTTTGCCTTCCGTTTTTATTAATTAGCTTTGGCTCTGATCTAATTCATGATGTACTGATAACTTACTGATAACTGCATATCTTGGCTGCTTTTTGTGTATGTTAAACTGACACTGATACCTACTTCACAAGTCCACGGTTCTTTGTTTAGACGCAGGTGGAACTCGACCTGGTCTTGCTGGTCGGGGAGGATGCTGGTTTAGTCTCGCGCTTCGGGGAGGACGGGCACGGCAGGATGCTCCATCCCCCTGCAGCTGACTTGGAGAAAGTGCCTGCTGAGCGAACGCTCAGCCTTCCCTCTGCAAGGATTCGACATCCTCCTGCGACAGGAAAGGGACTGCCTGCATGTCAGAGAAAGGCAGAAAGTACCATAAGTGCGTGTCTTTTTCCGAGCAAGAGAATGAACGAAGGCGCAAAGAGGACAGCGGGGCAGTGGAGGCACGTTACATGAAGTCAGTGAAAACGGCACGAGAGTCCTCAGGACACTATCAGTATCATATGTAAGTATTGACTAATACTCGCAAACACTTGAAAAACACTCCAGCGTTTAATATTTTTTTTTAAAACCTAAACAACTTTATTAATATTAACATTGCCATAAGTTAATTTTAATTTTTGAAATACACTTTTGAATATATAATATTAGTTAAAAGCAATACAGATCATTATATAAACATTCTGAAAATGAAAACACTGAAATGTTAAACAGCAGGTGAAATGAGTAGTGATACGTTAACGGCTTTATCTTGGCTTTTAGCGCCACCGAGTGGTTATTTATTTATTGATTTATTAAAATAAATATAATATTATTCTGTTTTATTTAACACAAAGAATAAAACGCTTGTTTTAAATGTTTTTTTAATGTTTCTTTTATCAAAACAATGAATTTTTTGTTTATTGCATTGGGGTATGAGTGGCATCGTATAAATGTAACTTGATGCTGAAGTGAAATAAGCAGGTTTTCTGCGCGTATGATTAGCGAGGAGACAATGAAAATCAGACAGCGAAGATACGAGATTTGTAGCTGCTTTCAACAAACGGGAAGACAATTATACTTTTTGTCAGTATGTCACACAATACGTAGATGAATTAGTTCAAAGTAAAAAAAGATATTTACGTGAACAAGTTTAGCTCATTTAACGCCATCATATTAAATCGATACAGAAGAAGACCGGATCCTTATTAAACAGCAGTGTGAACTTTAAAGTTTAAAGTAATTTTCAGACCTGTACATATAAATTTATGAATCGCAAATTATTTCGGTGTTGCTGTGTGGGACATGTCAAATGCCGAGAAAGAATATTAATTAACCAAAGGGATAAGCAGCCATCACCTGAATCCAAAATATTATGAACATTACATTTCATGTTCATCTGATTTTGCAATCAACATTAAAAAACGCTGCCGAAACACACTGTCCTGTAACTTGCCTTTAACTTAAATAAATAAAATAAAGTGATTGTAAGATTCAGCACACTGTTATTAACCTACATGTAGAGTAGGTTTATATTAGCATGCCTTTGTAAGAATAATATTGACAGTATTTTGCGGGGTATAGGACTGCCTTCCTGTCGATGACTTAAAGACATAAACGTTCGGTCCGCTTTTGGGATTACATCTGAAGACTGAGTAAGACGCTGTCAGCATGGAAGAGGATGGGCTCTCACGTATGTAATAAGTGTCAAAGTGATTTATCCGCTGTTTGATTCTAAATGCCGGAGATATACCCAGTGATAGTAATCGTGTTGGGGAAAATATCGTGCTGGATGGGCAAATTGCAGGCGTATGTGTATAATGGACATGTGGGCTGCGGGAGCCGGGTGCTGTGATCTCTAGCCTATATTTGATTTGCAGCAATGTGGCGTCTGCTTCCAGCTTCAGTGTCTCTGTTCATTTGCACCTCCGCAGCCGGCTGGCTCCTCAAGCGTCTGCAACGTTTTCAGGCTGTGCAAAAAACCAGCGTCCTAACTGCTGTTACGTGGAATTGACTATTTCTCTCCTTTTGTACCTGTCATGTTTTCCTGATGTATACAAATGAGAGCCATAACTGCCGCTGCTTATAATTGATCATGTTTCTCAATTTGTGGGCAACCTGTCATAGTTTCACGGTGTGCGCAAATGGGCGCCCTAACCAGCGCTAAGAATCGACTTTGTCTTCATATCGTTTCATGCTAACCCTTAGGGTAGAGTGTCAGGCTTAACTTAACCGTTATGCGTTACAGTGAGAGAAACCCAGAGGTGGAGATTACAGGTCCAGACCAAGATTTTGTTTCAACCAACCAGTTCAGTATAAAAAGTCACAGTCACAGAGTACTCAACTCGCTGGTTGAAACAAAATCTTGGTCTGGATTTGTACTCTGGACCTGAAATCTCCACCTCTGGAGAAACCACACTTGGCACTCCATTTAATCCTGCTTTGGGTTACTGACAGTGCATGATTAACCCTTTGACAGGCTTGGCAACTTTGGTCAGCTGGCTGGAATGAGATTTTCAATGTAAGACAAGTCTGCACACACATGCACACGCATTTACAGATATGTAACAGTTTTATCACCCTGTAAATAGTCTGTAGGGTTTGCAAACTACCCTAATACTTTTGATGTAACTAATTTTAGGTTTATAATACAGATGTCTAAACGTGTTCTTGGGAGGACCAGACATTTGTTGACTTTTGCTTCACAGGATTCCCTATGATTAATTAATCCAAAGCTACAACTAAATGTAGAACTTTTTCAATATTACAAATAGCTGTAAAATTTAAGATCTTCAAATGAAAAATATACAAATCATATGCATCAAAATTGACTGTGAAATAATTGAATACCCCACATCAATAATGAAAGCAAGATAATTTACATATTTATGTGCACAAGTTATTTATATGTGTTGATTTAACCAAAGTTACCTATAAATCTGTGTCAAAATACACCCAGTGAGTTTGTTGATCTTGTAGTGTATTTGTTACCAGGGTTGATAATGATCATCATAACGTTTTGAAAAGCAAACCCAAAATTCCAGCTGTATTCCCTCCTTGACGGTTAGGGTTGTGAATATG
The DNA here is from genome assembly GCA_026776725.1 of Gnathonemus echidnorhynchus. NCBI lineage: Eukaryota > Metazoa > Chordata > Actinopteri > Osteoglossiformes > Mormyridae > Gnathonemus > Gnathonemus echidnorhynchus. The sequence goes on from JAODJU010000114.1 coordinate 285,203, forward strand.
ACTGTTGCGTTTACATGTGACAGTCTGTTGAAAAGGCAAAATAACTGCCAACAGTGTGAAAATGAACACTAAGGTTTGCACAATTTTGAAATGTATGGCGCTGCCCTTGGAAAACAAAAATGAATGATGAGAAAACAATTATTCGAGAAGCGTCTTTCTGGCCTGACTTATCACATAGAAGCAGCTACTGTAATGAGACCTAGTTCAGATAACTGTGTTTTATTATTCAGTAGGACAATCAGCAGCCCTGCAGCGTCCACTTAGTAACAGTATATTGCATAAATCCTAGCAATCTAAGTTAGTGCCCCCAACTTACTCTGTGATGCAGTGAATATCAAGCAATTGAAGCAGGTTGTTTCTGTATCGCCATGTTTTTTGGCCCACTTGGGTACTCATCCACAGCTGGCTACCTGAATCTAATGAATTTCACGAATTAACATCTTCACTATCTTATCTTGAAACCCAGGGTTTATTTTTTCGTACGACGCATTCCATTATTTTGCATTAAATTACATGTATTTGTATTCCTTGTACTGATAACCTAGCGGACAGTCGGTGATGCCGGAACATTGTAAGAAACGGCCTTTATCAAGGCCATAGCCTTGGCTGTTATTTCTCATGAGAATAGATAGGGGAATTTCACTTGCTGACTTCATTGCAGTTAATGAAACACTTTTATCTTGTGATTATACTTTGAGTTGTGACAATGTGCTACTCATTAACTATGGTGAAAGTTAATTTATTGAATCTATGGCTCCAGTTTAATCTATGTCCAGTTAGATCCAGGATAGTAAATGTTTTTAATTAAAGAAACTCTTCGTTGCTAATTTTACCAAAGATGACGGAAGAATATATATCTGGATTATGACCAATGTAATGCAAATACAATAAATTAATTTATGGACCTTATGGAAGATAAATCCCATTGTAGATGTATGTAATGTCTTAAAGAATTAGGTAATAAATATCTTAAATCTGGAGAAATATATAGGAGACCAATAAATATATAACTCTTGTAAGAAACTTGCCATGATAGATTAAATATTGAAACCAGCTATCAGTACCATTGAATAGAAGTAAACAGTAACTTTATAGATAGCCTTGTGTGTGCACACTTATGTTTGATATCTCTATTGCAAATGTATACACCTCGCTGAGTGTGTAAATCTGGGCACTTGGCACAGAAATCATCCTTCTATTGTTGCAATTTCCAGCAGGGAAGTGTCATCTGCCGCGTTTCATTAAAATGCGATTAAATGCCGCGCCGGTACATGCCATCCACAGGGCATCCTGACTATGCATCCATCTCTCGCTGCGTGCCTAACTGACGTGTGATGGGGAGGAAGAACTTTCTATTGTGTGGGGAGAAAAACGGAGAATGCTTTGAGTAGTTGCTGGATGTAGATGTATGAACGCAGCATTGAAAGCAAGCTGGTTTGCTTGTCCCATTGCATCCTAAAGTATGTCGAAGGCTGCTTTTGAACTCGGAGTAATAAAGGTCAGGTAACTGGGTAGAAATGGCAAAGGGCACCTATATAGAACGGCACTGGTTTTTCAGTTCATTTTGGCCACATGATTGTACAACTGTACTCCCATAGCAATGGCTAATTTCAGTCCTAGTTCTGTGGGCTCCCCTAGGATGAGCATGGACCCCCCTACGCAGCGTCGTCTCACTGTGATGCGGGAGAAAGGACGGAGGCAGGCGGTGCGAGGGCCTGCCTTCATGTTCAACAACCGAGGGTCTCGCCTCACCTCGTGGGATGAGCGCTTCCTGGAGGCGGCCGAGTACGGAAACATTCCCGTGGTGCGCAAGATGCTGGAGGAGACGCGGGCGCCCAACGTGAACTGTGTGGACTACATGGGCCAGAATGCACTGCAGTTGGCGGTGGGCAATGAGCACCTGGAGGTGACGGAGCTGCTGCTGAAGTGCGACAACTTGGCTCGCATCGGTGACGCCCTCCTGTTGGCCATCAGCAAGGGCTACGTCAGGATCGTAGAGGCCATCCTCAACCACCCGTCGTTCGCCGCTGGCGAGCGCCTGACGCGCAGCCCCTGCGAGCTGCAAGACGACGACTTCTACTCATATGACGAGGACGGCACCCGTTTCTCGCCCGACATCACGCCCGTCATCCTTGCCGCCCATTGCCAGAAGTACGAGGTGGTGCACATGCTGCTGACCAAGGGGGCTCGTATCGAGCGGCCGCACGACTACTTCTGCAAGTGCGCCGAGTGCGCAGAGAAGCAGCGGAAGGACTCCTTCAGCCACTCACGCTCCCGCATCAACGCTTACCGGGGGCTGGCCAGCCCTGCCTACCTCTCCCTGTCAAGCGAGGATCCCATCCTAACTGCCCTGGAGCTCAGCAATGAGCTCGCAAAGCTGGCCAACATTGAGAAGGAATTCAAGGTAGGTTCACAGATTGAAACGATGCATCCTTCAGATTTACTGTTGTTCTCTTGATGTGGCACGCAACCCATGATTTAATTCATAGCCGACAGTCTAGGGCGACCTCGGTATGGCATCTGCCGTGGACAGTACCATCTTGATTAGGGTGTTTGTCGACTGGCTAGGGTACATAATCACTATTGCGTAATGTATACCCCTGTCGCCACCAGGACAAACAGAACCACAGGAGAATCAACTTAGCTGCTTCCGACTGGTAATTACAGTTGATTACTTAATTGCGTTAACATTGATTAAGACTTCTGCGTCACACTTACTAATAATCTCATTACTGCAAGTGGACGCTGGGTTCTGCATTCACTGGCAGGTGCTAAAGCACAAAGAACAATATTTCAGATTTTAGCTTGTGCTGCTTTTTAAGATCTTTTATCAGCCATATCTGGAACATTTTCTGTCATTTTTTGTTGATAAAAGACAGATTGTTCAGTAATTTGTGAACAATAATAATTGCCTTACTCTCTGATCAAATATTGAGAGCGAACTTCACATACAAAGCTACAGTTATTTTTTTGTGAGCTTGACTGATTGCCATGCGGGTACATCAATCCAGCAGTCTCGTCGTTTAAATACTGTTCGCTTTCATTCAATTCCAGTCTCATTCTTGGAGCGTCTCTCGTATGTCCCCCCCACGTTGCGAATGTCGTGAATGGGAGGTTATTTTTGGCATGGTCAGCTTGTTTGAACAGCAGTCAATGGCCCACGCTGTGGATCTAATGATAAGATTGACCAGCGGGGGACGGTGACGTTAAATGTCACCTCGCTTTTCTGTTAATGTTGAGGTCTACTCTCTTTCAGAGATTGTGGGTGCAGGACAGAGCACCCAAGGTCTACTGAGTTCTCTGACTCAAATTTTCTGAATTAGGTATGAGGATGAAGCTAAAGGAATAGTTTGGAGATTTGGTTTGAGAGGTAATGGAGTCTTCCAACGTAATTTACAAGGCACATTGCCTGCATCTTATAAATGTGTTTATCAGTCTGTAAGTACTGAGCGAGACCAACTCCCCCAGAAAATGGAGCTTAAGTGTTTGTATTCAGAAATTATTAAAGAGCTTTCAATCAGCCCAAATACCTTGGAAACGCTCTTAATTCTGTTTCCATGCTCATTTCACTTGTGACTTCATTTTTTCAACCATTTAGATGATGTTCAGAGTGGAGAATTTTTTGTCAGTGCCTACACATGATACAGACACGTCACAGATCCTGATCACAGCATCATTACCCCATCAGCACCTCCTTTGACTGTTCTGGTTACACGAGGTAGATGGGAGAGATTCTCCTTCTGCCTGACTTGACCAGTCCTTGGTCTTAAAAGCAAAAGAATTCACAAAAATTCTAAATGTTGATCTGGTGGTTTAATTTTGTTTTGTTGCACAACATTTAAAAAGTGCTTTGAGATCAGAAACAAAGATTCAGGGCTTTTAAATGGTCCACAATAAATAGATATCCAGATGATACCTGCAGATAATCAAAGGTGTCCTCCTCAGGCTAATTCCACCTTTTATGTTTACGCCTCGTGTCTTTAGTGTTTCCATTAGCAAGCTGTAACACGTTAATTGTGTGTGTTTTTTCTTTAATTACCATAAGGAATTTATCCTGCAGGTGGTAATAGTGCAGATGTACTTTGTTTTTTTCTCTGCCTAACAGCTAAAGAGTGAGTCTGTAGTAAAGAGACACTGTGGCAGGACTCTTAAAGTGACAGATTCTGCATATTTCCCTTAAGTTACTTTGGGACTGCATTGACCCAAAGCAAGAAGTTTTACCAATTCATACATTTGGATATTTCATCATAAATTCTATAGCAGAGTCGCTTGAACTAGCAACCTTCCGGACACATAGCTGCAGACGTAATTCCTGTGCCTCTTGCTAATCCATTGTTAGTGACTGCAGTCCTTGCAGGTTGTGTGATTGCAAACCTTTCATTGATTTTTAAGCCGCACAGCTTCATAAGTGCTGTGCATGAGTTTTTCTCAGGGGGTATCAGAGACTTACTACCTCACATTTTACACATTCTTGGATGTGTACAAATTATAATATGAGATTGAGATGAAGATTTAGTGTATTTAAATGGACCATTATATAATTAATAATATATCCCCAGTAATTTTGTGAATTATTATTTTTAATATTTATCATATTATTAACATTCTATGACCCATTATAAGAGGAAGCAACTGAGCACTGGGTAGGGTACAAAGATCTTCTTTTCAGGCTTTAATTGGTATGCCATCTTCCATGCCACCCCTACTCCATCCATCACTGTAACTGCTTAATCCCAACTGGGGTCGCAGGTGGGGTCTGGAGCCTATCCTGGGGACAAGGGGTGCAGGTGGGAATCAACCCTGGGTGGGCACCAAGATGCTGCAGGGTCACATGCTCACACAGCCAACTTAAAATTGCTAATTAACCTACTGTACATGCTTTTGGACTATTGGAAGAAATTGGAGCCCCCAGTGGAAAACCATGTGAAGATGGGGAAAGCATGTGAACTCCACACAGGAAGGTCTTACGCCTGAGCTGGGGACTGAACCAAGGATTTCCTTGTTGTGAGGCAGCAGTGCTAACCACTGCGCTGCCCCCATGCCACCCCTCCCCTTTTGAGCTTATTTGTGTCTGTAATTTTGTCCCAAGAAAGACCTTTATGATTCACTGCACATACTGTTCCACTGGTGCAACATTCAGAAGTTCATTGATGGATACATTTAGAAAAGCTGGACGCTAGTGCAATAACAAGCTAGAGAGAGCAGTCTGACTCAAATTTCAGTGAGGGATCATTGGTTCGACAACAGATTCTGCTCTTTCAAGAAATGAACAAAAAGCCCCCCAGTGGACCTTGATGTGAGATTTTCCCCTAACTGTTCTTTTGCTGCAGCTGTCAGGAAGAGGCTGTATTGGTTACATTGATCAATCAATGCAATTAATCCGAAATAGGATTAGTAGGGAACAGGGAGACAAATAGTACAGGGAAACAAATAGAGAAGCTACTTGCATCGATGCATGTATTCTGCTTCTGAATAAACATCATCCAGTTTGCTGAAACTGCTTTGCACCATTATTTGGCAAATATGCTGTTTTCACTTTTATAAACTCAGCAAAAAAAGAAACGTCCTCTGACTTTCAACTGTTTCATCGGATATACCGATCCTGTGCAGGTGTTACACGTGGTCTTCCACTGCGAGGATGATCAGCTGTCCTTCCTGTCTCCCTGTAGCGCTGTCTTAGGCGTCTCA
>JAODJU010000114.1:290990-308630 GCA_026776725.1 Gnathonemus echidnorhynchus
TATTTGGATTTTTACAACATTATTGTTGAAATACACAGTCCTGAAAAAGGGACGTTTCTTTTTTTGCTGAGTATAGATAGTTACAGGTGTTCGGTATGTATGTTAGATACAGAGCTGACTGTTGTTGACAGTTTAAAAAATGGAAACACTGATATGTTGGGAGAAAATACTTAACTGGCTAATATTATTTGTATTTCTAAAGGGCTGAACACTGTAAATATTCGGTAAATGTTTAAATTGTTTTCCGGGGTTACAGATTTGATTAAAGATCTTTAGTGGCTCTGTATAAGTTGAGAACCACAGCTAACCTGTCAACTTACACAATAAACTAAACAATTCAGAAGCGGCATAAAAGGGGCTTTGCTGGTGGTTGTTCACAAATGCAAAGGCATCCAGATCGTTGGTTTTACAGGCCCTAACAAGCGCTGTCTGCACCCTCTGAACAGAATGACTACCGCAAGCTGTCCATGCAGTGCAAAGACTTCGTGGTGGGGGTGCTGGACCTGTGCCGGGACACGGAGGAGGTGGAGGCCATCCTGAACGGGGACGTGAGCGCAGAGCTAGAAGAGGGGCAGACGCACCGGGCCCTGCTGAGTCGTGTCAAACTGGCCATAAAGTATGAGGTCAAGAAGGTTAGTGGTGGTCCTATTCACATCCCCAACCTCCACATCATCAGTCATGATGCCTGCTTGTGACTCCACTTATGTTTGTGTATTGATTTCAGTGTCAGGCAGGGCTGCACTGGGATTAAAAATCAATCCTGGACATTGGGGTCCCCCATGGTAAATTTTTTACAAGCAGGGGCTTCCCCAAGTCACTTTTGCCAAGCGATCGAGTTTGCCAGCCCACAGGGGCAATGCTAGAGATTTTAGACCCCATCATATTGGCCACCCAACCCAGATCAATAGAGTTATGATCCAAAATTTTTCAACACCCCCCCGCCCCCCAGCTAACAGGGAACGTTTCTTGAACTGTAGCCAATGTTACGTGAAAGTCTTCTTTAAATTGGTAGAGAACATCCATGCTGTAACATAAATGGGAGTTACACCCATGTTTTACATCCCTTTAATGCAATTAATGGTGAAAAATATTGTTTTTTAATAATATTGTTTCATAAAAGTGCAGATGCACTGTTTGGCCTCAAACCCATGACCGCTGAGGTGTAAAGCGACAATGGTACCCAGTGCCTTTCCGCTGTGTTTGCTTGTATTAGCCTTAGTTGCATTAGTGGATGTAGTACTGGGATAACGTTCTGGGAACATCAGGAAAACAGCAGACTGTGAACGTTTCTATATCTTAATCGTAACATACGGTAAACGTACAACAACACCCCTGCCAGGCCACACCCCCCTCTAGACAATTTAAGATAAAGCACCAATCGCAAATTGTACTGTCATATTGCATTGTGGGTATTTTAATCTCTGGTCCCTCTGGGCCATGGAGTGACACCTGACAGCATTGAATCAATAACGCCATGATCTGTGAGGTGCTGAAAGCTGCAGAAATAGCTACAGGGGAAGATGTCTCAGACATATAGTCCTCTGACAGAGGGTGGCCCTTTAAGGCAGTCGCCAAGCCAGTTACAAATGTGCCTGTTCATCTTAAACCTCTGGGCATGGAGATATTAAGGCTGGAAGCTGGTTTGCATACAGGAAGAACTTGAGACCACTATAGCCAGACATATCTCAATTAAACTGACCTGCTTGCTTAACATGTGCAGGCTTGCCAAATGTGTAGGCGACCCCTTAAGCATTAAGGCATAACGACAGAGATGCTAACCAAGAACAGCAGTGGCAGTCAATTTCATCTCTCAGACGACGTGGCTGACAGCACGCTCTCCCCAGTGAGAGTGTCAGGCTTTAATCTCCATATTTGGCAGCAGAATCACAGGGTACGCTTCAAACGGCGGACCTCACGCTGATATCCTTTGGGCTAGCAAATGAGAGTCACCTTTCAGAAGCACTGTGGCCGTCCGACTGTTTACCAAATGCTGGCTTTTCCGCTGCACGTCATGCTCTGTTAAAATGCTATGCAGGAAGGCCCAATTAATTAGTCGATGTTTAAGTATAGCTATACTTACTGGTCTGCATTTATGAAAGAAGATTGCCTCTATTAGGGAGAATGTACTTCTTTAACTATTAACCCCTTGGATAATTATCCTCAGACGCAAAAGTGCACATTCACCTATAAAAGTGATATGTGCAGCAATCAATTGTTGTAATGGTGCAAATCTGTACGTATTTTATGTGCATTTGTATCAATATGACAAGAAATTTTAACCTTTATATTGTAATTTCTACTTCAATCGCAGTATAAAGGTTAAAATGCATGGTCATTTCTTGTCATAGCAGCGCACATGAACATAAAATACGTACACTTTGTGCTGTTACAACAATTGATTGCTGCATGTATCACTTTAAAAGGTGAATGCGGTCTTGCGTACCAGTTATGTGCATCCCTGAATATACCCTTAACTCAGTTCCAAGTTCGAAATCTTATTATCATGTTAATAAACCTGATTGGCAGACCTGACTCTGAATTTTATTAGTGGCTTTGATTGAGAAACACTTTATCTGACTCACTGTCTAAATCCACCATGAAAGCGCCTTAAGACACTGAGTCATTGTTCATGGTTCTTTGGGATGAATTAGACTAGGAGTGTCTGACTCCAGTCCTGGGGGGCCGAAGTCCAGCACATTTTTGGGTTTCGCTTCATTTAACAAAACTGATTCAACTCCTATTACACAGCTCTTGCACTGACACATTTGTGGTGGAACAGGGAACGAACTAAGCTACACAGGGCTCCGCCCTCCCCGCCCCGGGATTGGAGTTTGACACCCCTGAATTAAAGGATTCGGTTTCCTATGATGGTTCTGTGCTCAAGGCACATGGCTGACCGACTGCACGGTGCCCTTAGGCCTTTTCACACAGTTGCATGTCACCCCTCCTTGCATGGAGGCCTTGAAATGCACTCAGGTGATGGATCACTGTTGTCCTCCCTCCCTACAGTTTGTGGCCCACCCCAACTGCCAGCAGCAGCTGCTGTCCATTTGGTACGAGAACCTGGCCGGCTTGCGGGAGCAGGCCATTGCCATCAAGTGCCTGGTGGTCCTGGTCGTGGCCCTAGGGCTGCCTCTACTTGCCGTCGGCTATTGGTTTGCACCATGCAGCAGGGTAAGACGCCCCCACCCCCCATTCTCTCCTCTCCAAACGCCACCTGCTCATTGGTTGCACAATTTCAGACATCCCACCTTTCCCAGAAGTGCCAGGAAATTGACTCCCATGAATGATGTCCTGGAAACGTATCATTCCTCTATTCAGCGGTGTTAAATACGATACGATACGATACTATACGATACGATACAACTTCATTGTCATTCATAGACTGAAATTCTTATTGCATCCCTGGGTGGCTCATTTAAGACAAAGACATAACCATATGTAGCATAATTTCAAGAAGCTTTCAAGAAGTTTTATCGCTGCAGCCCCTGCCTCACCTGGATGTTGCACCGTGATATATGGTGTTTTGACGGCATTTTAAAAAGCAGCGATATTTCGGTATTTCCCGATAAAATTTGCCACCAGGGAATTACCGTAATACCGTTAAAGTCCAACAAGCACGCCCTGCTCCCGGCTGTCCCTCATCCACCTCCCTGAAGTCAGCTTGCCTAAGGTGGGATGTCTGCAGTTCGGCCACCACCTACCCACTATCAGGAACTGTAACGGGTACACAGAGCACTAAGGAGCTCCTCTCTCCCCGACCCCTGACCTCCATGTTCGTATTCCTCTCCGCCTAGCTGGGCAGCATCCTCCGCAGCCCCTTCATGAAATTCGTGGCCCATGCTGCCTCCTTCATCATCTTCCTGTGCCTGCTGGTGTTTAACGCCTCCGACCGCTTTGAGGGCATCAGCACGCTGCCCAACATCACCGTCACCGACTACCCCAAGCAGATCTTCAGGGTGAAGACCACTCGCTTCAGCTGGACTGAGATGCTCATCATAGTGTGGGTCGCAGGTATCATATCTCTATCGTGTGTCATGTGCCATGTGACCTCGTGGCGCAATGGTAGCGTGTCTGACTCCAGATCCGAAGGTTGCGTGTTCAAATCACGTCGGGGTCAGTTGTAACTTTTCTCAAGAATTTCCCCCTGGGTTCAATGCAATATTAATAATAAAACTTTATAGTTTCATAAAACATTTCTCACTGCTTCCCTTATATCATGAAGCATTGGAGGACCATCAATATAGCGCTCTAAGTCAAATAAAAAACAGATTACTTATTCTAAAATCTAATTCTAATTCTAATTAACAATGTTTGTTATTTTGAAAACTCAAAGACCTTGTCTCTGCCCAGTTGAATGCTTGAAGTTATATAATTTGAAATAAGCAGTGATTCTTGTTTTGTGTTTGCTCCTGTGTGCTGTTATCAACAGGAAGCCCCTGTGATCCTGGGAACTGTAGATATCTTATCACAAAAGCAGTAATTATTTCTGATTTCACAGCAGTTTGCTTACTTTGAATAGGTTAGCTTTTCTTCATGACTGCTTTGTGGGGTCTGCTTGTACCCAGCATTTATTTGTGTTCATTGTCAGGCTACTGCTTTGTGAATACATGCTGATTCATGTTTGGATGGTATCAAAGTAGGGCTTTGTGGGTTTTGATTTTAAATCAGAATTTCGACCTACAAGGGGGGCAAACCTGATCCACAGATGGCCGCTGGGGATGTGGGTTTTTGGGATGACCTCTAACCCTAACCCTAACCCTCCATGGAGCAGGTTTCACACCCCTGATATACTGTATCATAAGAATCAAATGGGTAAAATCTGCAATGTTTTCAATACCAATATGCTCACTGATTGGAAGACAAGGTGGGAAAACACTCATTGCTATGACGACTGGAGTTGAGAAAATTAGGTACAGGAAGACTGAAATGAACTGGAAAGTATTTGTATTAATAACACAGTTTGTTAAAGTATGTATGGTTTTAGCCTTAAACTCAGTATTCTCAATAGGATACTTTCCATTATTGACCTGCTGTTTCATTCAAACACAGGAGATTATTGTAATACAACGGCTTTTAAAATGATCCATATAAATGTGGAAACAGGAAGTTATCCTGGAGCTGGTCGTGTGGCTGGCTTGATTCCACCCACTCATTGTTTGTACATTAGGAAGCATGTTGTTGCCCATTTTGTCTCAATAAGCGTCAGTATTAAATTGACATTGTGATCCGCAGCATCGCTGGCGACGGGTCATTAAGGAGAATTTTTTCATGGGCCCTCCAGCAGAAACACAATCACAGCTAGATCGGATGCAAAAGGCTGGCCCATAAATTTCGGGTTCCTTGGCAAGTTGGGAACCTTCACATTTGGCTAATTTGATTTCAAAAGCTAATTTTATACAATAACATAAAAACTAATTTAAAAAAAACATAAAAACTTAAAAAAAAGCCCAGTAATATGGAAACAAACATGCTCCTGCAGGCCAAACATGTTTTTAGGGTGTCGTGACCATTTAAACATACATTTCAGGGTAATGTGAACCTGAAGTGTCATATGACACAGCTTCATTGACAGTTTGATCCATAGAAACCTCATACATTTTAATTAATTGAGTTTGCTCCAGGGTTCAACACCTGGCCCTCCTCAAGACAAGAAGAAACTTTTCAGATTACAATATCTGCCCTTAACGCTTGTGGTACTTTCTGAAAAGACCATAAAATTTGTGTTACAAAGAACAAACAGATTAGGTGATTTAAGCGGGGGTGCAGGGGGTTGTAATTGCACCCCCTACTGGTCAGATGAAAATGTTCTTTGATCATACAGTATCAAGTTCAATACAATTATACTGTAAAGTTGTATTTGAAAATGTAGCTAATGTGTAATAATAATTTATTGTAAATGTATATACTACTTTTTTTCCAAATTTATGGTTGGTTGTCTCATCTTATACACCAGGGTTATTCAAATCACGGTCCCTCGAGGTCCGAGCACTGCTGATTTTCCAGCCTTCCTTTACCTGTCAGTCAGGTGTGAAGCCTCTGACCAATCAGAATCAGTAATCATTAAACTAACTACCTGGGAGAACTGAAAACAAGGCCTGGATTTGGAATCAAGGTCCAGATTTGAAGAACCCTGTTATACACCCTGGGAAAAAAGTCTAGAATCAACCATGGATGACGGTATGTGAATAAGGCTCAGCGTCCCCTGGCAGCAAGAGGCTTGTTCCGCCTACAAGGGTCCAGAAGTTCATTCAGGTTCACTCACCATTACAAAGAGCTCTCAGGTCTCAGGCTGCTGGCTTCCTGTTCATTCTCATTGATCTATTCTGTGGAAATGAAAAGCTAATTTATTCATGAGTATACAGCAATATATGCTGGTGATTGATATAGCCCCTCTGCTCCTGTCATTTTCTTTTATTTGACAAATTAACAGCTGTTTTATGTCACTGCGAATATTACAAACCTGGTTATTCCTACCTCTGCAGTGACACAGACATTTAATTAGCTGATTTAGGGTATAGGGTTAGCGTAGCATAGATTTTAATCAGTTGTTTAAGTCAGCAACAGGTAACTATTAGTAGGGAGTGCCATTTAAATGGTTCACAGAAGACACTGAATGAAAATGTATCAGAATTTTTATTTAAATTACCCTTTTTTAAAAAGGCAAACATCCTGACAATTGTTTGGGGTTACAAGACCACACATGGGCCTATGTCAAGTAAGTTTTTGAACTTTATTTCCAACAAAAGAAAAAAAAAAGACTGAAACACAGGAAGCTGCAGGAGACCTCAGCAGTGCAGCTCTAGTGTGACGTTGTGGCAGATTCAGGCACGTGTCGGCGTGGTGTGGTGTCCCTGTGGGACGAAGACCAACCATCGTAGGTGTTTATTAGCAGGACCAGTGGATCTAGTCAGAGAAGCTGCCAGCACACTTCATCACACTCCAGCGACAAGGTCATTTCTTCCGGAAAGACAGTTTTGACAGTCCTGGTGATGTAATAAAGCCTAGATCACCTCGGCTCTTTCTAAACATGTAATCCCTTTGAATTATCAGTGTTAATTTCTATCCCTTTTAGGGTTGGCCTTTTTTAACTGTAACATTATACGTCAAGTCATGTGAGCTTTACAGTCTTACCATCTATACACAGTGGCACGAAATATTATTTCCTTGGGACCATGGTGTTACATACAAACAGGAAATGACAAGGGGAGGGTTTTCACAGAATTTAAAATGCAAAAACACAAGACAGTGCTAAACAGGCTGGTGGGTTTATATGCAGTGAAATGTGATTGTAAACAATAGATAGAGCAGCAAAAATAAATAATAATAAGTGAATATGAACAGTGCCAGTTGGGGGGAGGGGGTGTCAGTATTTCTCAGGAGCAGGTCGGGGGTAAGATATTTAGTGTCCTGACAGCTTCGGGGAGAAGCTATTGCTGAGCCTTGCAATAATCATTGGTGTCATGCTGAGTGTAAATCCACTTCACATGACAGCGAAATCAAACACTGATCATCACTCTTGAAGAGCAGTGCATTGAGTGGTGGGGGGGTGGGGGCCACAGACTGTACTCCTCAAGCTGACTTTCACTCGGTCGCTTCAGAATCACAGCACGCTGTGAGGTTCCGGCTCTGACCCGCTGGCCCCATGACCTTTACTAACCTATCGCAACATGGCCCAAAATAGACATGGTCTCTGAATTCATTGACTTTTTAAAATTTGGGTGTTACATTTACACAGAGGTGTTAGCAACAGTTAAAAAGCATTTAAAATATTTTAAAATAATCAAGATTTTAACATTTGTTTTAACAGTTGTTACAATAGTAATAGTCTAATAGCACCTTTTGTTAATTAAATGGATGTTTCTTTACTAAAACCAGTAAAGGTGCTTGTCAGTGCTCTTGATTACAAGGTTGCATAATTTATTTTAATAATTACAGGCAGGGGTGGCCCCCCCAACCCAGACCAATCCAATCCAATTATCTTCCAATTAAAAGGGCCCCTGTGACTCAGTGGCCCTTGGAATACTCTTAATCACCCCCCCCCCCCCCTTTACAGCACGCCTGATTACAATTAATGGACAGATTTCGCCTGGTATGCGTTCATGTTTTGTCCATGTATACAACTGGATATTTACTAAAGTAACATATGCTAAGTAACTTCCTTTGATGTACAAAAACAGGGCTTCCCTGCTGACACCAAATACAAGTCCCTCTCTCTGACTGCCAATCTGCTTGCTGCTTCTGCTTCCCTGCTCACACTGGTTCTGCTTCACTGCTGACATCAGCCTCAGGGCCCTCCATCTGACCCCCATTCTGCCTGCTGCTTTTGCTTCACTGCTGACACTGCTTCTGCTTCACTGCTGACATCAGCTGCAGTTCCTTTCTCTCTGACCTCCATTCTGCCTGCTGCTTCTGCTTCACTGTTAACACCAGCTGCAGGTCCCTCTCTCTGACCGCCGATCTGCCTGCTGCTTTTGCAGGAATGATGTGGTCAGAGTGCAAGGAGCTGTGGAGCGAGGGGCCCAGGGAGTACATCCTGCAGCTGTGGAATGTTCTGGACTTCGGCATGCTCTCCATCTTCATCGCCGCCTTCACCGCACGGCTCTTCGCCTTCTTGCAGGCCAGCAGGGCCCAGCGTTACGTGAACGAGAAGGTCCACGCTGATGACCTCTCCCTAGTTACTCTGCCACCAGATGTTGAGTACTTCACTTATGGTAACGTGTTTACCACTGGCTTCTGCTCTATAAACAACACTGAACATGATCTAAAAACAACTTAAATCCAGTCATGGAGTCCAGCCATTGCTGGATCATTCCACAATAACTATAAAATAACTCTTAACTTTAAGAAAAAGTCTTACATTAAAAGCAATACAATGTCTACTGTTTTCAGTTAAAAACAAGGAACCTCAAACCCTAAGTTTGCCAGTTCAATTTGGGCATTCCCTTTGTACCTGTAAAACAGGGGTTCCTAACTCCCAGTGCTGAGGGCTTTTTGGGGGACTTGGTTAATTTCCAAAAATTTACTATGTATTTTCAATTATTTATGACTCCTCGTGTTTGTGTGTTCTGTTCACATCTGAAAAAGAGAACTATTTATGGCGGTTTCTGCTTGCATACCCACAATGCACTGCTGTCATTTTCACAGTTAGCATACCTCAGGCACGTCACCTCTTTTCTGCAGCAAGGGACAAGTGGCTGCCCTCAGACCCCCAGCTGATCTCGGAGGGGCTATATGCCATCGCCGTAGTGCTCAGCTTCTCCCGCATCGCCTACATCCTGCCTGCCAACGAGAGCTTTGGCCCGCTACAGATCTCCCTGGGCCGCACCGTCAAGGACATCTTCAAGTTCATGGTCCTCTTCATCATGGTCTTCCTTGCCTTCATGTTCGGCATGTTCATCCTTTATTCCTACTACCTGGGGGCCAAGGTCAACTCTGCCTTTACCACGTGAGTGTGTGCAGACACCCTTCTAATTGTATGCTTCTACTTGATAGGGTCTGTAAAATGTAGAATGAAAATTAAAATCTGGTGCCTTGTGCCACAAGAATCCAATGACACCCCAGCCTGCAGGTTCCTCTGTGTAAAGAAAGTTTATAAAGTCAATCACAATTGATTGGAGACAATGAATTCTGCATAATTTCCACATGCACTAGTACTATTACTGTAACTGAATGCTGCCAGTATACATGAGTGAAGAAAATCTGGGATTGTTTACTATTTCCTGTGACAAGGCCTTTTATTCAGAAAGGAAATATGGATCATTCAGGAAAAACTGACAGACTACAATATTCTCTTAAAACGTGTCCCCTTTCTGTAACCTCTGTCTCTCTTGTGATTCAGAGTTGAGGAGAGTTTCAAGACTCTCTTCTGGTCTATTTTTGGGCTGTCCGAGGTGTCGTCAGTGGTGCTGAAGTATGACCACAAGTTCATAGAGAATATCGGCTATGTCCTTTATGGGATATATAACGTCACCATGGTGATTGTTCTCCTGAATATGCTCATTGCGATGATCAACAGTTCCTACCAAGAGATAGAGGTGAGATGTGGTTGTTGGTAGGGTTGCACCGATGCCATTTTTTTCAGACCGAGTACAAGTACTTACATTTGTGTACTTGCCTATACGAGTATTTTTGCCAGTATTTATACCATTGAAAATTACAACGAACCAACCTGGCATAACCTGTCCAATACTTAACTTGGCATATCCAGACCAATATGGTTGACAAGTCTCTCACTAGATGCCAAAATCTGATTGGGCAGCAAAAAAAAAAAAGACAAAACACTGCAGCTCTCAGTCTTAATATAATCTTGCAATTAAGTGGTATTGGTTCTTGGTATCGGAGACTCTTTACAAGTATGGGAATTGTCAGTTTGCATGAATCTCAGTGAACGTGTGACAGACATTATCAAGAGGCGTGATAAGTCTTTTCAAAGCAATAAGTGGTGGTCATTTAATACAGAGACCATCTAAACCTAGAGATGGGGTTTCTGGGTCTCTGGCAGGACGACGCAGACGTGGAGTGGAAATTTGCCCGTTCTAAGCTATGGCTGTCCTACTTCGACACGGGGAAGACACTGCCACCACCATTCAGCATTGTGCCCAGTCCAAAGACCCTCTTCCAGAGTATCAGGAGGCTGACTGACCTGCTCAGTCACCGCCGGCCCAGGATGAGGCAGGATGTGGAGCTGGGGATGGACCACTCCAAAGTGAGGGTAATGGGACACACCCTTCTGAATGCCTCTGAAGGTCTGTAAGAGTGGCCTGTGGACCAGGCATGTTCACTTCCAGCTCTGGAGGAAGAATAGAGAGATAAGCCTAAGACTACACCAGGACTTATCAAACCCATAATACTGTCATCTACAGAACGGGTTACATAGCAAGATCCAAAGTAAGACTCACAATTAGGGTCATTACAGTATAGTTTATCTGACATGTTTAAAGGGAGAAGGGATAATCAATTTTGGAGTATCAGTACTCCAACTAAATATTTGACCCTGTTAAGCCACAAAAGCCACGCATTATAATTAAATAAACCACTGACCCCCCCCAGTCAAAATGATTTGATATAATTTGTGTATATAACGTTTGCAATGGCGTCCTCAGTGGATGCCATCTACATCCAAGTAGCCTTTTCGAACTGTTCCTTCAGCTGTAGCCTACCTGTAGCACATAACACTCCCGATTTTGTCTTGACAAAGAGAGTCATTTTCCAGTTTACTTGTGACAAAAGACCTTTGGGTTGCAGCTCAACCTCTTCAGTCGGACCCAGTCAAGCCTGCGCATTGCCGAGTCGCACAGTTTTGGTAGAGTACCAAACCGGCCCACACGCTATCAGGCAAGGAGCTCTGCTTCCCGCAACTTGACTGCTGCCAGTCGGGATTCTTTGCAATGGGTCCATCGCTGACATGGGTAATTGTGCCTGTTTTTATTTCAGCAAATAATGAAACGTCTGATCAAGCGCTATGTACTGAAAGCACAAGTAGACAAAGAGAACGATGAAGTAAACGAAGGTACGTGGCTTCCCTTTAATGTCCATAAAAAAAAATCACGTCTCCCAAGCGTTTCTTTCAACCGTTCGACCTTTTTTCCCAGGTGAGTTAAAAGAAATCAAGCAGGATATTTCCAGTCTTCGGTATGAGCTCCTGGAGGAGAAGTCCCAGGCGACCGAGGAGCTATCCCTACTGATACAGAAGCTCAGCGACAAGCTCAGTGTCAACGTCAGGCGGTGTGAGTGACAGCAACAAGGACATCTACCAAGACTTCACCTATAAGGAGGGGACTAGATCAAATACATCTCATTTCTTCCACTGTCCCAGCACAAATGATGTTGATTTTCTAGTGAAACTGGCAGTCCAAAAATACTTACCGTTCTTTAAAAAAAATTAGATTAAATATAACCTCATTCTTAAGTTACTTTGCTGTGTTTAAACATTTTTAATATGCATCCATCAACATTTTTACTAGCCTATTGTGAATGAAAATAAGCCACATTTGTTCTTTTCTTTCACGGTGTGTTTGTTCATGTTGAACAAACACACTGCTAGCCAATTTTCAGTTTCAGTTTATTTCACTGTGGAATATTTGATAGCTTTGCCATAGTTTGTGCATGGTTAAAAATCCTTCTGATGTTAACAGCACAAATGACAGCAATAACAGTTAAATTTTGAGACTGCTGATGGTTTTAATTTATTTAAAATGTTTAACTGGTCAGCATAAAACACATTTCAGTCATTTTACCTTTGATTTATGAACACTTTCCTTTATAAAGTTATGCAAGACTACAGAGTATCTTGAACATTGTTCAGAAATTGTAATTAAAAAAAACATTTTTGTTATTCATTTTCTCTGCTGAAGAGCCAATAGTAATAATTTGATAGACATATATCATATTTTCTAATATTATGTGGATGCTTAGACCATTTGTAAATATATACATATGTTTCGCTCTGAGCCATTTCTCTGACTTACCTGTGTTAGCGGTTGGAAAAGTGGAGATGCCGGGGATTGAACCCGGGGCCTCATACATGCAAAGCATGCGCTCTACCACTGAGCTACATCCCCTTCTTCTACAACATGTACATATTACTCTTACAACGGTTAGGACAAAGTGACATTTATATATGCAAAATGAAATGTGTGCAGGAAAGTCAATAATGGTCTGAATGAGTGGGTATATCACTGACACTTTGAGCAATGTGATTGTCTATAACTCATCAGTAACTGAGTGACGCTTACTCTGATCTCGATTTCTGGAATAGCAATTGATTAGGTTTGCGCTACTAATCTGCTTTGTGGATACCCGCTGAATTTATCAATCAAGACTACATTTATGGCAGACGCCCTTCGCCAGAGCGACTTCCGTAAGTACTTCGAAGAAAAACTAGTACTATTTTCCTTTCAGTGATTAAAAAGTACATACTACGGGAAGGATTTAAACAGACCCAGTTTCAGTGGACAGCGACTGACATTTTAAATATAAAAATATAATGTACTTCATTTAACTAAGCATTTTAATATCCTCCAAAACAATCACGCATAAAGAATAGTTATAAAATATATGAAAAAAACGATTAAATAATAAACATAATAGCTCCTCGTTAGTATAGTGGTTAGTATCCCCGCCTGTCACGCGGGAGACCGGGGTTCGATTCCCCGACGGGGAGTAAGTTAGCCTTTTCTTGAGCTTCCGAAACCTCAGTGTTTTCCAAAGTTTGGAAAACACTGAGGTTTCGGAAAGCATTTGCCCCAAATTTAAACCCAACACGATAAAATTCGCTGAACAGCCAAACACGTATGTTTTAATCTGCTTACTTCCGGTTTTTCCGAAGTTCCTCTGTTTTCTTTAACCATTCACCTGATTTTTCCTGATTTTGGCCCAAATTTAAACCCAACATTTTGACGTGAACAGAGAACAATGCACCAAGCCTCATGACGCAGTAAGGACTTTACTTGCTGAGGTGGCCAAGGCTCTTATTATCTTGTGTTTGAAAGAGTGAGCATTACAACACCTTATTAGCGCAATACGATCCAGATTCCTGTACTTGTTTTTGTTAAAACCAAAACAGCTTTTTCCAAGTCAACTGAACAACTCCTCGTTAGTATAGTGGTTAGTATCCCCGCCTGTCACGCGGGAGACCGGGGTTCGATTCCCCGACGGGGAGAACTTAGTTTTTTAGCTCCCCTTTCCCTGTAACAGTGTCAGGATTTCAAGCTGACCTGCAAGATGGCAAAATAAGAAACGGCTCTCAAAAATGCTGAGAGAAATGACTGCAGTGCACAAAAAAGGCTAACGGCTAAAAGAAACTTTCCAAGACCCAAGAGACAATTTACAACATCATACACAAGTTTAAAATGAACGGTACAGCAGAAAACCTACCTGAGCATGGAAGAGCAAAATTTCACCTGGGGGAATCAGACATTGGGGGTTTCTGGGACACTGTTTTGTAAAACTAGACCAGAACTGTTCGGACCCATGGATCAGGGGTATGTCTGATATAACAGATGATAAGTGTATAAGACACCACCCCCAGTATCAGGATTCTTTGAAAGGCCCCTATTTCTTCTAGTTTTGCCCCTGAAACCAAGCATACCACTAAGTCAACCACAGCTTGGTTGAAGGATGGGTCCTGGAATATCCTTCAGTGTCCATCTCAGTCCCCAGATTAGAAGCTAGAACTTAAGCAGAAATAAACTGATAGATTTAAATCTCATTTAAAATGAGGTTCTCGTGATTGTAGTTAAAGTATCTTTAATTGGAGTAGCTCCCTTATTAGATTATTGCTGTTGGTAACATATTATATAGCTATAGCTCTTGCTACAGTACAAACTTGCTCTTGTTACTGATCATTTAGTGGAACTTCAATGTCGCTCATTGATAGCAGTACTCACGTAACGTGCCTTGCTTGTATGTCGGTTTGGACAAAGTGTCTACCAAATATATGTGTAAATGTTGAAAAAAATAAAGATCATAGGTAACTATTTTTTGTCATGTCCACAAGTACAGGTGTCACTGTATTCTGAAGAAGTTGTGTGAGCTGCATAGCGTTAGTATTAAATATGTACCATCATTAAAATTTCGCTCAGTTCTGTTACTGTTTCTAGTCCATGATACAAATTGTAATGCTAAACAAAGCTAAAACAGTCTAGTAATTCTGTAAACAAGAAACTGAGCACTCTAAAGCACCATATATCATAGAAGGGGACAATAATCACTGCAACCATACAGTTTGCAAAATGTTAGTATAACGAAACAGAGGCCACATGCAATAAATGACAAGAAAGTGTACACTTATGGATATCCCTGCTTCGCTACAGGATGAGCTAAAATACGTATGTGCTCTGCTTGAAACTCAGGCCAAAATCAGTGGTAAAGGAGGAGTTAACATCAGACGAAGCTGGCGTAGACCTAAGTGTACGCTGGCAACTTGTCCCTGCCTTTGTGTCTTTTAAGAAAAACTGCAAACGTGCCTCAGGCAAAGAAACATCCTTCCACTTGCCCAGTGACTTCCGTCCTGTCTTACCCTCTACTATAATGAATTATCTGGAAAGATTAAGATGACAAAAAAGTGAAAAGATGCATTGGCCGGGAATCGAACCCGGGCCTCCCGCGTGGCAGGCGAGAATTCTACCACTGAACCACCAATGCTGAGATGTGAGCTCTCTTTCTTTCTTTCCAAGTGACATTTCATTTCGTGGGACTACTGAAAAACCCCAGAAATGTGGGCAAGTAGGTGCAGAAGACGGACGGATGAAATTCCTTTTCAAGAACATACCAGATAAGTTCACTTGGACTAAACCCAGTCAGGGATCCTTTTAACTAAACATCCCTATACCATTTCCCATTCATTTTCTAAAGTAGTGCTAAACCACTACGGATGTAATATACTTTCGGCCGCAACTGTGTTAATGGCGCAACAGCCCGCTTCTGCCAACCCCCACAAGCGGAAAGTTCCACGTGGTTACTGAGCGGTATCGCGTACGTACTATAGAGCAGTGGCCCCCAACCCCCGGGCCGCGGACCGGTACCGGGCCGTGGGTCATGTGGTACCGGTCCGCAGGCTGCACAGAAAAAATAAAAAACTTCGGTCACGTGATAGTTACCGCTAAAAATAGTTCCACAAGCCCCAAGGCTCTTGCTGATTCAGCGTTGTGGTGAAGTCATATTTTTTATGCACTTTGTATTTGTTTTTATGGTAATTATTTTAACAAGATGTTCAAAGTTTACCATGGCGACCAGAGAGCATTAGTGTGCTGAGTGGATGTTATACCCGTGTTATGTTGTCGGCTCGATGTTATGAGGATGCTGTTAATAAAGCTGCGAATACACATTGGATTTACGTTTATTATTATATATTATTATATGATACCCCCATTTTTATACGTATCATTTATTCGTATAAATACGTATACGTATATTTATCTGCCACTCCTTAAATGCCGGGCCGTGAAAATAGTTTCTGATATTAAACCGGTCCGTGACGAAATAAAGGTTGGGGACCACTGCTATAGAGAATAGGCCATGCCTACCCAACCTGCCCCTGGTGACCTACCACCCTGCAGAGGTGCAGCCTTGATTTAACCAGGCTTGCCAACTTTAGTCAGCTGGCTGGCCTGAGATTTTCAATTGGAGTCTGCACACGCATTTACACGCATGTAACAGCTTTATTACCTTGTAAATAATTTGTAGGGTTTGCAAACTACCCCAACGCTTCTGATGTAGCTAATTTTAAGTTTACAATGGAATAATATACATTTGCCTTAAAATTTATTGCGTGGGCCTTAAAGCGTGAGTTGGCAACCCAGATTTAACACACCTGATATAAATAAGCAGGCCCCTTCAGTAGCATTTCAGTATTAGGGCCATCGTAGTTTCAATATAGTTATCTCTAACACTGAGATAATGCTGAATAGTCTTATTGTCTCTATCAGGCGTGTTAAATCAGGGCCGCACTTAAGCTCTGCATAGTACAACCTGCGCCTCTGCATTGCGGCTTCTCCCATCGCGGGGTCGGCATAAGAAATTAAATGGGGTTTTGTTTTGTTTTCTTTCTTTTAAGTTTATGGAAGTTCCACGAAGGGCGTAGACGACACTCGAAGGCCAGCAGGCGGACATACAAAAAGTTTAGTGACCCCTAAATGCATAAGATACGTACAGCGCTGGTTCGCAGGACGCCGGCCGTCTTCGTGGCTGCAGCCTCTCGCGTGATTCTCACTCATCTTTGCATCTCGCGTTTCTCGGATCTTTTCGGTTTGTTTCTCTCCGCTGACGAGGACGAAGGGGACCGACACCTAACACCTAATGTGGATGCCCAAAAAAAAAAAAAAAAAAACCCGGGTAGTCCGATTGTAGACAATTGTTTGCACTTTTAATTAGAACTTTTGATGTAGATTTTTCTATTACTTGCCACTTTTATTCCCGTAGTAATCGGTGTGCGCGTTCAGCATTCCAACAAAGCTGAAGGAAGACTCGCTTTTCTGGGGGTAAGTTATGTGTGAATGTCATCTGTGCTTTAATGCACCAGGTTATAGATAATTCGATGAAACCGCAGCAGAATTAAATTCGCTTTCGAGCTATTTAAGCATCATATTGATTTCACTTCCTGCATCTTATAAGATCATCCCCAACTTGAGAAGTGATTATAATCGTTTGAAAACAGGCATTATCTTTACTTGCTTGTATCATAGCTGTAGCAAAATAAGTATCAGTATTGCATCCGCAAATACTTCATTGTTTAACCACTTGAGTGACATATTTAAATCAATAATGAAAATGTATACTGTCAGAAAAGTGTACAACCCTTTTAGTTTTGTTGTTCACGGTACAAGCAACATTGGTGTACCCGCAATGGTACAAAAAATGTTGAGTCCATGAGTCCATTTCTGTACCTTTTAAAAGGTACATTAAATTTACCTACAGCTAGGGTACAGTTGGCAGACCCTTGAAGGTACAGTCCCAGTGACAAGTCATTGTACCCTCAAGGTACAAATTAGTACTTTTTTCTTAGTTTTACAAAATATTTCTGAGGGACGAGATATATGTACTACGGCCCATTCAATAAGGATTTGGGAACTGAGGAGACCAGTTGCTGAAAAGTTTTGAGTTTTGAAAATGAAATGTTGCCCCATTCTTGCCTGATAT
>JAODJU010000114.1:308730-327109 GCA_026776725.1 Gnathonemus echidnorhynchus
ATGGATGAAATGGTAGTTTACAAATCCTGTTGTAGCTCATAGCGTCCCTCCTGACATGGATTAGGTGGTCACCCTAATAACATTCCAAAATCGAACTGGTTGCTGTACATTTTACGGGGCCCCTCCCAAAGCTCTCCGTGTGATGCTGAAGTAGTTGTTCACTCGCTCCATAGGTAGCATTGCTTTTGAAATATTTAATAACTTTGTAAATTTAAATAAAAACATGCTTGACTTTGGAAATTAAGGTGGGTACAATTTATAAGAATTCCACTCATCGTGAGGAATCCAAATTTAAGTATATCTTTTATTAGTGGCCCGGTAAAGGAGCCCATTTATTAAGCTAGACAGTGTCCATTTATGGAAAACGAGTAATTTGCAGTAAAACGAGCATACACTGGTCAAATAAAATGAGTCTAGGCAGATGAGATGGAATAAACTGGATTACCGTTTATAAACTAACCTTATAATGTTGCACGTTCTTATATGCAAGGCACTGTGATGGTAACTTTTTCTTTTCTCTATTATTTAACTACAACTTTTTTATGCATATTGTTTGCTGGCATTACCGTTAACGTAGATATTAAAGAATTACTCACATAATTGTTAATTATTAAACCTACAGTACTAAAGTTATTCAAACAAACATTGTTTCAGTTGTTTCAGGTTAAAGCAAGTCAGTTAGAAGCTATTAGGCTTACTTTGCTACCAAATGTGTCAGATCACAGAATTCTTGTTTATAATTCCATGCCCTTCTGTGTTTCTTTACTCTAATCACTGAAGATGAAAAAGTTGAAGGTCTCCTTCAGAAGAGGACCATCAGAACATCTAAGGCAGGATCCTTCAGATGAAGCTAGGAGGATAAAAGACAACCCCTCTGGTGAAAGAGAATGCCTGCTCCATTGTTTTTATGAGAGGGGGGGATATATCTGACAGAGATGTTGAGAGAATATGTGGTCCAGTTTGGAAAATACAAAGGGAAATCTTTTTGGTAGCTCCTGGAAAATGATGTTGGCTACACCTTATATCAGGAAGGTTGAGGATGAGGAGAAGGCTGTACAGTTTAATCCAGAGGGACCCAAGAAGGACAATCTACTGTCTTTTTTTAGAGTATGTCAGGGGCTTCCAAGAAATTGGGGACCCAATACACTATCTGTCAGGAAGATCAACACCACCACCTGTCAAAAGTGAGGATGAGAATTTGGTTGGGTTTGGGGTCCGTGCTGGTAAGACCTGGAAGGATATTTGGGACAGTAGGGATGATGGGTATGCAGCGTTTATCCTCAGACGGCAATGTGTACCAGGCAGCAAAATGTACCGACTACAGTAGTACCTGAGGCTGAAACACAGCAATCTTCAGATGACACTGGAGGCATCTGCTCCCTAAAGACCAGCACTTCCAGACACTTCTACTAATCCTCCAGGCTGGCTGACAGTTTCATATATGTGGTTTTATGCATTAATTATGCCTTTTATTCATATCTGTTTTGTTTTATAGTAATAGAGAAAGATGAGGAATTGGAGAGGATGATGCTTGGTTGGTCCCTTTCCAAAATCGAAAGCCCGATGAGTGAGAATCTCACATGCACATGATACACAAACAGTCACTCTTCAGGATTCAATATAAATTAAGGAATCAATATTATTTATGGTTCATTATCTTCAGTGTATTATTGCTGCTGTTAGAAATGTTAGTTTCTTCTCTGTGCTTTCAGGTTTGCAAGTTGTTGGAGTCCATGGTGCTAAAAGTTCTTTCCCTTCAATTATGGAGGATAATCCTGGATGTCATAATCAGAATTTTTCATCCAAGTTCTCTATTATTCATCTTGTTTTGGCAACGTTCAGGCCCATTTTGATGTCCGTGTTCTGTTTGTTCCATTGTTCAATACTAACTCCAAAGGTTATCTTGTGTCATCGTTGAGGGTAAGTACAGAGTTCTCTTTGCATGTTTTATAATACTGTGATTCTGACATAGATTTCCAAATATAATTTTCTTTTATTTAATGTACACCTCTTTGAATGCGAAAACATTCTCCATCGTAATATGAATAATCTCAATTCTCATGGCACACCCTTGACATTGCAGTCTGCATGCTTTTCACTATGCTTTACCTGTCTAATAAAGAGAAATGTGTTGTTTAATATTAGTTTGTTTCCATGGTGGGCGTGCATAATAGAAAAAACAATCAATTATTCAATCCAATTCAGTTGAACACAGATGGGAAAAGCAGGCAGTGACTTATTTTGCTTTTTAAAGCATGACTAATTAATTAATAGCAAGTCAAATTGGCAAGTGAATATAACATTTGCCTTTATTTCGCAGCCAGGAGTCATTCATTATCCATAGTCTCTAAGTTCTTTTGTGTGTTGAGTCGGCGGGAAGCCTTGGAGAGGAGAGGAATAAACGACGTCTGTCAGCCAACCAGCGGCACGAGTCTTTGTCTTTTATGTTAAAAAGAATTACACAATGCAGAGAGGGAGAGAGAGGATAACCAACCGCGAGGCAGACCGGTTACACCTCTACAAAGGATGGGACATGGTAAGGCTTCATATAGATGAACTACATCTGGCTTTTTTGTTCCAGTCACAAGCCCCACTACCCTGTACCCTTTAGAGGATTACCTTGTCACAACACATATCATCCAGATTACTATTAATTATCAAGCCCTTCTTGCGCTGAATCAAGTGTTTTGGTGGCAGGAAATACTTGGAACTGTGCAGGAAATTGGGACCCTAGTACTGGGCCATAAACCCTGAACGACATCAATGTTCCATGCTGCTTTTGTGTAATATTAATGCCTATTATAATATTTTTTCTTTGGTGCATGTCTGATACACAGTTCAGCAGCATCATGGCCCTCCTCCTATGAGATCTGCGGCTTCACAGCCACAAGCCAGATCGGAAGCTCCTCATTCTCGACAGCCTGCTGCCCCAGTGGCCAAATATGATGACGATATCAGCCGATGGAATTGCTCCCATCACCAGCGAATTTGGATGAAGTCAGAGTTAGAGTCCATGGGTTTATGGCCAGCTCGCCACTTTTCTGTCAGCTTATGGCGTAACCCACCTCAGCCTGAGCTTACAGACACCGCCACTGAACTGCCTTCACCAAAGCTTTTCCAGTTGCATCCATTTTTTTTTTATCTGGAAGCCAGAGCATGCTATCATGCACAGATTGAGGAACAACTACATTTTCCTTGTCTTTACGGCTGCCTTAATCCTCAGGTTACCTCTGCTGGTATCGGACGGCCAAGAATTATCACGGGCATCAGCGGTCAGTACTACATTTTTGCTTCATGCCTCTGCTGCAAAGTATGCAAGAAGTATTGGCATGCTGACAAACCACAGTGGCTGGAGAAGTTGCCGGCACATTTCACTAACATATTTCCAGCCATCATCACCTACAAAAAAGCCATCTGCAAAACAGTAATGGATGAATTGACTGGGAAGTCACCTAATGATATGGCCAACCAGCTCACAGGAATGCTGCGCTTTAAATACAAACGGGCCGACTTTGCATATCTTCTGTGTTCAGAACATCAAGGATGGTGAGGTAGGGCCGTATGGGCAGAGAACAATCACTGGATTTGTCAAGAAATCTGAATTGCCTGCTGCCTTTGGAAAGTATGAAGACACGGACGGCTGGTGTGGTGTGGCGGACAGCCTTATCCAGGAGTACAGACAGCAGGAATCAGTTCTCAATCAACTGCTCCAGGGCACATTTGGTCAGGTCATCAGATGTGACCACACAAGGCAGGTGGCCAGGAAAGTGACATTCGGTTCTGGCACCATGTCATAATATGCAGTCATGAATGAGAACTGGATGATTCTGTACTGGGTGATGTTGCAGTCAGAATGTGAGCCTTCTCTGGAACCACTATATGAGGGTCTTGCTCGCAGCTACAGTGCTGCTGGTGTTCAGAAAGCAAAGAACCAGTGGGTTGGACAGGTATGATTTAAATCTGGATATTGAGAACAATAACACATTAAAATGCTCTGATACTTATAGGTATTAAAACATATTTTTGTATGCTTTCAGTAGATTTAGCATCCTTTTTTCTGTTTCTAGATTTGCTCAGTTAAATTGGATTTGATTTCCTAAGAAAATCTGTTCATCCTAATTTAATTTTCACTGAAATAATCTTGTAATATCTTCATAGAGATTGCTGTGCTGCCTTTAAAGTCCTTGATCCTGCTCCATATGAACATTTTGCAGTGGGTTTCATGGAAGACCACAGAGGATATGGTGGACGAGGCAACTTCTGGGAATGTGATCAACACGTGTGCTTCACGCAGCCAGTATAACAAGAACATCGTTGTTAAACTTGATTTGTTCCACTGCATGAGGCGATTTCTACATGAATGTGTTTCAGAGCGTCATTCACTATACAGCACATTCAGCCAGTTTCTCTCTGCGGCTTTCTCTGTGGTTGATCAAGGTGACCTGGAGAAGTTGAGAGAAGCATACAGATTCTGTGGAACTTCACCTAACCCAACAAAATAGCACATCAAGGAGCATTGTAGGATACAAATCCCACAACCTTTGGAGATGTTGAAGAGAATGGAAGATGTCTTGCACCACTTCCACTTGGCCACAGATCCCAACGGTCTGCATCTTTTCAAGCCTTCCATGTTAAAGACATGGAGAATCCAGCGTATCCATATCATGAGAAGCTGCTTGAGCGATCCTGAGGTGGAGGAGGGTATTTTATACCACTACGGTGGAAACTTGCAGCTCAACCACGTTCCAGGTGAAGGAGCAGCTGTACCTGTCTGGATTCCAGTGAGGGGTACCTCCCAGCAGGAAGGCTTCCATTTCCATGAGGCTCAATGGGTGACGGGTACACGTGTCTCTCCTGAGTTGTTCCAGGCACAAGGCATGACCGGAGTGGTGCGCTGGAACTTTCATTGGCTGGTTGACCTGAAGTTACCAGATGTGGCCTTACCATCAGTGTTCGACCCTCTGTTAATAGTGGAATTGAGCAAGGCTTCTGTGAAGGTGACTGGAGAGGCCAAATATCCAATCCTTCAGACATCCAGCCGAGATCCCGGGGAGAGGTTTTGGCTTCAGTATGTAGAGCCAGGCTGCCGTCCAGCCCCTCTCGACTGAGAGAAGCTCAAGACCCAAAGAACAGTCCAGACCCTAAAAGCTGTAGAATCTGAGGGACACTCTCCTTCAGTCTCGCAGCCCTCAGCCCTGAAGATGTTTCTTCAGAAGTGTGCGTGTCTGTGATGGAGGACACTGCACAGGTAATAACTTCCATAACTCTTTCACTTTTAAGTGTTTAGGCCTGTATAGCACACTGCCCTCACGTTATTTTCCTTTGCATTGTTGCAGTATGTATGTGTGCGTGAATGTCATTGATCTGTGCGCCTATGTGTATAAGCTACTGGACAGCTAAATTTCCTTCTGGATAAAGTATCTTATCTTTAACTCCAATCGCTGGCAACTTAACTGACTTGAATGTTTTTTTTCTTTTCAGGAGACGAAAGGCAGACAATTAGAAATGACTGCAGAGGTCCATTCATCACTGGAAGGCCAGATCCTGCAATCCCAGCAGTACATGCCTTCAACACCAGCATTGTCATCTTCTGAAATTAAAGAGGGGCATTTAAACATCAGTTTGCATACTGGTAAATTCCTAATCATTTAACAACGCACTCTCTCACACACACACACACACATATACAATTTAAAGTGATGTTTTGTAGGACTTGCCAAAGTCATACTTTTTCTGCTTCAGATTGGACACCACCACCTGTCCCTTTACCAGCATCTCCGCAAGCTGCCTTCATCGGCCCAATTAAGACAGGTGGTCGCGTCTTTGTCCTGGATCACAGCAGGTGGACATAGCCAATGAGAGATGCCATAGATGCTCTCTAAGTATCATGGAGAAAAAGACATGCTGAAGCTTGTGGATGCTGATCATGCCACCATGGTGCATAGTGGCTGCACCGATCCAAACAGCCTTCTTCTACAACAAAGCAGCATATATCAAGGTATGTTAAGCACCTGGCCAAGAAGAAGAACACCAGCTCATCACTGAATACAAGTGAGGAGAGACTCCAGGAGACGCAGCACCTATGGCCTACAGCAGAATTTAACTCTCCCACTGTGAGTCCACCTG
This sequence comes from Gnathonemus echidnorhynchus, assembly GCA_026776725.1. Lineage (NCBI taxonomy): Eukaryota > Metazoa > Chordata > Actinopteri > Osteoglossiformes > Mormyridae > Gnathonemus > Gnathonemus echidnorhynchus. Next base: position 314,857 of record JAODJU010000114.1, read on the forward strand.
CTCCGGAAGCACCTCTAACTAAAGATGATGTGGAGAGGATAGTGAAGGAAATTGTGAAAAAACAGCAGGCATTACAGCAGCAAGGGCAGAAAAAGACCACAAGGAACTGTCTTGCATGTGACCAGCCACAATCCTGCTTCCTTGGCAATGGTTCCTCCATTCATTTTTTTTTTAATCAGTCAGCAGAAGTTAAATACTTCTACTGCTCTCAGAAGGTCTTCGAGACCTATGCAGCCAAGGGTCTCACTGGTCTCAGGATGAGCTTCCAGGACTTTGCTGCTACTCCCTTCTTCCCTTCTGTGTAGATTCTGCCACCTGCCATTGAAGCAGGGCCCAAACAGCCCCCATATACACACTGGCTTTACTGGTGTCACAGGAAAGTACATTTACTGTCCTGCAAAAGTCTTCTCTCTGTACCAAGCACAGGGTATGCAGGCAGAAATGACCTGGAGGGAGTTTCAAAAATCTCCCTTTTATGAGGCTGAAAAGCAGCGTTGGTTGGCGGAGAGAAAAAAGTAACACATTACCTGCTACTTCAAGAGCAGTGTTATTTGTAAAAATTATAATAGGGATTAAATTAAATTCTCTCAAAGCTCCCCCGGACCATCATGCTGCCTCCACCACACTTGACTGATGGTATTAAGCACTGTTCTTGCATCTTTTCATTTGTTCTACATCTCACAAATGTTCTTCTATTTGATCCGAAGACTACAAACTTGGACTCATCTGTCCACACCACCTTTTTCCAGTTTTCCAGTGTCCAGTGCTCTTTTGCTCATCTCAGTCTTTTCTTGTTATTGGCCAGTCTGAGATGTGGCTTTTTCTTGGCAATTCTGCCATGAAGTCCAGCATCCTGAAATCGCCTCTTCACTGCTGATGCTGACATTGGTGTTTGACAGGTACTATTCAGTGCAGCTGCCAGTTAAGGACCTGTGAGGCATCTTTGTCTTAAACTGCACACTCTCAGATGTTTGCCTTCTTGCACAATTGTGCATCGGGGCCTCCCGCTCCTTTTTTAGTCCCTGTTAGAGCCAGTTTGTGCTGCCAGTTTGTGACGCTCAGTACTATGCTCCACCATGGAGAGGACCTGCTCAAGCATGCTCATCACGTGACCGAGAACACCCTCCTCTGGCAGCCATGCACTCTGTGGTGGCAGGACACGCTGCGGACGCTGGACATGCTGGTGGACAGGAGCCGAGACTGGGTGGGAATTAGAAGACTGCATCAGAGACATAGCATAGGGGCATGGAGGACAAGACCATCGGGGGTTCACCCCCGATTATCCAAAAAATTGGATATTAGACAGCCTATAGTGACTGTACATAGAAAATCACCTCCACATCCAGCGTAGAGTTCTGCAACAGTCAGTGCAGCAGCCCTCGGCGATCATCTTCAATCCGATCTAGATGATTATCTGGGTCACGACAGCAGTGTGACGGGCCTCTGCTTCTCACGATTTGAGGTGGTGAATAAAGGATAGCCAGCGTAGGAATTCCTCATCGACTTTATTGTTCTCTGCATTCACAAAATAAAGTAATTCATAAAGTGAATTTGGCAATCACGACTGCATTTGGGTTTCCAGCAACCTAAAGCTCTGACTAGCATACGGGAAGCGCGTACTCATGCTCCATTCTAGCATTACGTAAAAAAAAAAACAATGCTTTAAAATAAAATGCAGTTTCCCTTTTTTGTATGTGTGTAATAAAGAAACTTGCAAAACGTGAAATAAAATCACATACAGAGTTGGCCTTGTATATGTGATCGTACAGATTTAAAACAATAGTAGGAGGATTTTTTGGCAATGACGACTGCATTTGGGTCCATGGAAAACATAAAAACAAAGTTAATAAAAGCAAGTTTTCTTTTCATTTTGTAGCGCATAGATAACGTAACGCGTTTCCCTCCAAAAGAAAAAAAAGTGTCTTGGGTAAAACCAAAACGTCAATCAATTCCACTTTCCAACTGTATCGGTTGTACAACTTTTACATATATCTATATATTCAACAATTTACAATGAAAAGTACTTTTTCATGAAAGATATAAAGTTATTCACCGAGCGCTCACACGCCTAGCTTACCTCCAGCAACCTAAAGCACTGACTGTAGTACGGGAAGTGCAAGAGCTCAAAAAAAGAACAAGTCACGATTGCAGTCGCGAAACTTCTTATTTAATCTGGAGTGAATGGGTATGACTTGAAAACCTTATTATTATTTTCTTTTAACATGTAGGAAAACCAATGAAATAGAAAAATGGAGATTACAATAGCATGACTATAGTAGTTTTGGAATAATTCACTTTACCTAAATAGGATTCTTTTTTTTACTTTTTTTTAACTCCGTTACACTTACATGTTGTCATGAGGCTTGATACATTGTTCACTGTTCACCTCAACCTGTCCACAGAATGGACACTGCAGAATGTTGCGTTTAAACTTTGGCCATAGTTTGGAGAATGCTTAAAGAAAAACAGTAGAGCTTGATACTGCACAAGTGTTTCTCAATACGCACACTTGACCGTACTTGTGTTCTCGCGTACCCGTTTTATGTCAGTCCATTTCCGAAGACCAGTTCCAAAACTCAAGAACAGAAAGCACGGAGGACGGCAAACATCCTGGAAAACACAAAAGTTAAGCACAAGAAAAGATGAACCCACTCCCCGTCGGGGAATCGAACCCCGGTCTCCCGCGTGACAGGCGGGGATACTAACCACTATACTAACGAGGAACTGTGGTGAAAGCTTGGAAAAAGCTCTTTTGATTTTAACAAAAAAACAAGTACAGGAATCTGGATTGTTTTGCGTTAATAAGATGCTATAATGCTCACCCTTTCAGGCACAAGATAAGGAGTATAAGCAGAGGCGATCCTAGGTTCTGTTGGGGCCCCAAGCAAAAATTCACTGGGGCCCCCCCCTCTAACCAGTTTTAGTCATCATTTTAATAAATTTGGCTCTCGTTCGCCATCTAGTGGCTTGGGGGCCCCAAGCAGCTGCCTGCCCTGCCTGCTGACAAGATGCGCCTCTGAGTATAAGAAAAAATATCGCCTTACGGCGTCATGAGGCTTGGTGCATTATTCTCTGTTCACGTCAATCTGTCCGCAGAATAGACACGGCAAAATGTTGGGTTTAAATTTGGGCCAAAATCAAGAGAAAATCAGTAGAATGGTTAAAGAAAACAGAGGAACTTCGGAAAAATCGGAAGTAAGCAGATTAAAACATACGGGTTTGACCTTTCAGCGAATTATATCGTGTGTCCCCCCTAATTTTATCACCAGGGTTTTGAAAATATCAGAATAGTGTTGCCATCAAAATGCCGCACACCAGGATCACTACTAGCTGCCATGACCATGCGGTGTCATAATCTTTGCTTTGTTCACAACTTTCCTTATCGGTACCTTCAGAATATTCTTAGAACACGTGCCTTCACGTGGTAAATACAATCTACGGCTTTGTTGTAATCAAGACATCACACGCCAGTCTCATTGCTGGTATTCAGTTGTAGGACTCAGAGTCAACAGATACGTAGGGCCCCGAATTACCTACATTGTGGAGGAATTGAAATGATCGCGAGTTTTCAAAGGGGGGCTTTCAAGTAAAGCTTTGCCTAGGTAGATCTTACTGGCATGTGATAAAGGAAATTGCATGATAAAATCACATACAGAGTTAATAAAAGCAAGTTTTCTTTTCATTTTGTAGTGCATAGATAACGTAACGCGATTCCCTCCAAAAGAAAAAAAAAGTGTCTTGGGTAAAATCAACACGTCAACCGCCGCCCACTGACTATTAAAGCGAGCGATTGTACACTATATTTCTTTGCTACTGGAAAAAAAAACAAATCTCTTTCAATCCGTTGGCTTTTTTATTAATGTCACTTCTAGCCCCACAGTGAACAACCCTTTGATACGTTATCCCTGTAAACCACAAACAAGCAGGGAAACAATACACAATAGTTTGATGCCAGATTTAAGTAAGATCAAAGGCATTTCAGAAGTTCAAAATGTCTATCTCCTCGTTAGTATAGTGGTTAGTATCCCCGCCTGTCACGCGGGAGACCGGGGTTCGATTCCCCGACGGGGAGTGTAGTTACCTTTTCTTATGCTTAACTTTCGTGTTTTCCAAAGTTCCACCGTTGTTCTTCAAGCATTCTCCAAACTATGGTCAAAGTTTAAACACAGCATTCTGCAGTGTCCATTCTGTGGACAGGTTGATACTGAGACATGTAAAAATTTCTCAAATTCGAAATGTTTGTATAGAGGGGGCATGGCACACTACTTTCAGCCTCAGAATCTGACCATTTGATTAGACTGATGATTTTTATTTCAGAGGTTAGTGTCAAAAGTCATTTCAATAAATGCATCCGGGATCCTCATGTTTTGAATAATCTATCCTACATTTTTAACAGTGTTGTCATGTGAGCGATGATGACTGGTACCTTGGTGCATGTTTGAAATATTATCATGTTTTGCTAGTAAAGTTTTCTTTTCTTTCTTTTTTTTAGTTTTTCCTGTTTCATACCCGATTGCTGTTGGTAAGTTGGACTTGCTCTTTGTCCATGAAACTACATTATCAATAAAATTGACATTTAATTGAAATACTAGACGCTGCTTTTTTCCTGGTTAAATAAAATTGACATAGCCGTTTCTTTTGTACACACGATTGCTTTTTCGCAACTTAATTATGCCATTTAGCATGATAGGTTCTGCATCATAAGAGTAGGCTATTCCAATATGTTGGTTAAGATTATTTAAGCGGTATACATCAACAATCCTCGTGGGGGATATTAATGATAATTTGGCAATCTAGTGTAATCATTAATTATGTTCGAGTATCAACATTCATCCAATAAATCTGGCATAAAGTACTTTTAAATTTACAACTAATTTACAATTAATTAATTTTAAGAGCTTTAGTTAAAACGGCTGCCAAAAATGCGGACATGAATATTGTGATGCAAAACAATGCAGTAGAAATGTCGGGAAACCGCAACCAAACACCATTCATCCATCATTCAACCGCTTATCTTTCTCGGTGTCTCTTGTCTCGGTGAAGACAACTTACTCCTCCCTCATACAATTACCATGCAGAAATGACAAATAAAGACCAAATTTCCGAAAAAAATGTAGCCTATAGAGGGCAGCATCACAGTGACCAAATGTTCGAAATGCAATGTAGTGACGAACATTCTAACGTAGCTTATGAAGGAATCGATGAAACATTCTAGCAGCTGGCTCGTTGGTCTAGGGGTATGATTCTCGCTTTGGGTGCGAGAGGTCCCGGGTTCAAATCCCGGACGAGCCCGGTTTTTGCTTCCTCTAAGTTTCATTGGAATTAACTTTCTCCATTGTCTGCGATAGTAGCTGACAGGATAAGCCAAGTAAATACACTCCAATATTATTAACTTTGCATCTTCCTCGCTCTCCGTGAGGAGTCCATTCTCTTAGTTTCGCATGAAGAAGTGATACAATTTTATCTATTTTGACTGAGTTTTAAGTCTTAGTTACCCAAACCCTTTTGCCTATCTAAATGGATGTATGGAATGTATAAAACATACATATATCGTTTTGTGTTCGTAACGCAAAGGAGCCCTAACATCTCTGTCTCAAAAGACCGACGCAGCCTGATCCCCTTTGTTCTGATTTTCAGTCTTCGTCCGGCTGACTTGCATACTGAAAGCCCTCAAGCTTTCATGCTCTTATGTCATGACAAATAAGATCTACTGCCAGCAACCCTGATGACACGCTACATCGGCAGCTTAGCAAACGAAACACAACACAGAAAAAAATGTTACGTCTTTTTTTTTCTCCACTTTGAACCGTTAACGTTATTTGTAATAAAAAAGCATCTGCATTTATACTCTTGTGCGGTACTACACAATATATCCGTAGAGAAGGATCAGTTCGTGTCCCTTTATCCTTCATTTTAATTACTAAAATAATCTGTTTAGTTGAACTTAGCTTAAGTTGATGATTGTGCAATTGTCCCGCAGTTTCAAAGTTATCCACTTAGACAATATGGAGAAAATCACAGTAACTACTGATAAATTATTTGCATAACTTCAAGGGGACTCCTATAAGTGACATCAATTGTTCAGTGTAAACAGTACGTTTCACTCTAAACGATCCTGCCGAGTAAGTACATGAAATATGATATGGTGAAGTGGGGGGGGGGAGCGGGGCGTGTCTGGCGTGTGACCGTCACGGTACCGCCGCCCACTGACTATTAAAGCGAGCGATCGTGTTTCGTTTCCAAACACTATTCCGGTAGCTACACACTTTCGGAAGTAAGTATATTTGCTCCTATAAGTAATAATAAAAGACATATTTTTCAAGTAATTCAAGTTGACGTACATTTACAAAAACTTAAATTGCATCATCCATGCAATCTGCCGGTTGCTTTGCTGTTTTTAATCTATGCATCGACTTCTGTAGCTTACCATATTGGAAGGAGTTGCACTGAGTTAATTATATTGTTTAAACGCATTAATCCCGTGTTACATGTACGTTTTATTTCATGTAGGCTACATCCCATGCAGGTTTTATTTTCATTTACGTAGAAAAAACGTGTACTTACGAAACTTTTGCTGAAACTCGAACGATTTTCATGCGTTACGTAACAGCACAATATATGACAACACCGAGATTTACAGAATTTATTATTAATCTAAAGTAGCATATCAGTATTTTTCGCAGATGATTCTGCACTTTAAATAGTCGAAGGGGAACTTGAGAATATGCTAAAATACAAAGTCCGTGTTTGTGAACTATGTACCGACACGCTTCGCTTCAGCTGGTCAATGTAAGATCCGGAACTTTAAAAAATTTGCATTAAAGTTTTGTATATCGGATGTTTTTCATACGACCACAAAATGGAATTTCAAATGAGTGCATTTATTTTGCAGAGAGGGCATCCAGATTTTTTACTGAATCTCAGTGGAGCGTACTTATGTCGGATGTAATCGAGATCGACGCGGGAGATAAAGCGATTAGTTTATCTCCAATGGAGACGACGGGGAAACAAATGTTGCACGCTCTTCAGATAAGGCCGCTTGAAATACCAGATACACCAGTAACCGTGATTCCTTCTCATTTCAGTGCCTCCTTACACCATTACCTACTTCGCTGTCCGAGGTATGTGCAAGATAAAAGAAACGGTGTCACACCTCCCTTTTAAAATATTTGGTCTCCCCACTTTCCTTAACATTTTTTACTGACTTTGTGTTTAATAAAATAAATATGCTCACATATAGAATGATCTGGTTATCATTGTATAAACTTCTCGAAATACTGTCCCGTCCGAATATTTTACCTTTGGCATTATTAATTGCAGTTGTTTGTAATAAAGTGTTCACAGCTGATAGGCCCTGTTCAGGTCTCTAGCCTGGGACACTGGGGGCCGAAGCCCCGAATGAATCCTAACGAGCCCCGAATGGTTTTAGCTCAGATGTTTTTACAACTGTACTCTCCCTTAGAGAACCGGGACCAAATCCCAGATGTTATCCCAAGATCCTAACAACAATCCTTTAGTAAAGTCATTATATTTATAATCAGAGTTTTTGTATTTGTAGTATTTCTGCCTATATTACATATACAAATGGTCATCACCTATACAAAAGATATTGCTGTATCCTAACATTTTACTGGAAAGGAAAGGAGTTAAAGGGATCAAAAATCTAAAACGGACACGATTGGACATGGTTGTCATGCACTTTACATTGTATTGTTACTTGTGGGATCCAAGACTGCCTGGCTTTGATAATCCTGTGTGTGCAGGCCGTTGTGGTGCCATGAGGATCATGATGGCAGACCAGGGCCAGAAGTGGAAGGAAAATGTGGTGGCCTTTGACGAGTGGATGAAGGGCGACCTCAAAGCCACCTGTGTAAGTGGAGGTTTGGTGACGATCAGCAAAAATGGCACCATATGAGCTGCAGCGACATGCACGATCAAGTACCTGGTTTCAGCTAAAAATATGAAAATATTCTGTGCTGAAATTCTGGAATAATTGCACATATGGAAGGCTTTATTCATCCCATGCAAACTGTAGTTCTTTCAGAATCATAGTAGCATTACCCATATCCACTGGGTCTAAATTTACAGCAGTGTATTAGTGACAATGGCCATTTCAGAAATCCATCCCATTTTATCTATAGGTATTATAGTTCAACTTTGATTTCTTCAGGTATTTGGACAGCTTCCAAAGTTCGAAGATGGTGATCTTGTCCTGTTCCAGTCAAATGCTGTTCTGCGTCACCTGGGTCGCAAGCATGGTAAGTTGCTTTGTCATTCTGATGAAGCAGAAAAGCTCATCCTTTGTTATTGGGTTGCTTGCACGATCATATTCAAAGCCTTCCAAAATTTCTTTATATATTTCAATATTTAATTTTAACCACGTGTTGCTCAAAGTTATTGAAGTTTTTTTGACAAGACATTTCAGATTTTAATTGTCATTTAACTGATGCCTTTACATTTGTTTATATATCAGACACTTTTGTCAAAAAGTTGTACAAGTGTCCAAGTTTTATCGCATGTTTTTTAGTTTATATGTTTACTTGCAATTGTATGATTCATGGGAGCAATTCAGATTAAGTTTCTTGCTAAGGGGTGTTTTTGCAGTACCCCTTAAGGAACATTTGTTCATATTTTACACAGCTGCGCCACCTGCTGTCCCAGAAAATAATGACATTTTTTAGGTCTTAAATCGCAGCATGGCCATTTGCGGAAATTTCCCAATAGCACTGTGGTCTATGTTACTGCTTGGCATATTTTCGGAAGGGAAACTGTTTTTGTCCTACAGGGGCATATGGCAGTAATGACAAGGAGGCCGCCCTTATCGACATGATGAATGATGGTGTTGAAGACATTCGTGTGAAATACCTTAAAATGATCTACCAAGACTATGTAAGTATATATTGAGCAACTTTGCTATAACTATGCCAAAAGCCAGGAAGAAGAATACTTATTTTTTACAGTGTTGAATATTCAACTTTCTTGTAATGTGCTACATTTTCTTTACCATGTTTAGGACACTGGTAAAGACCAATATATCAAAGACCTGGCTGGACACCTGTCAAAGTTTGATGCTGTCCTAGCTAAGAACAAAAGTGGCTTTCTTGTTGGTGACAAGGTAACTGATCTTGTTAGTCTTAAACACCATCATTGCAAAGTATCTGAAGTTCTTTAAAAACAGCCCTTGAAGCAACTTTAAATGAAGCAGATTAGTCTTCTGATTCTCCACGATTGCCCACATTTACCTTTTAATACTGAAACTGATTTAGTACCTGGAAAACTAAATCTGGTTTAATACCCTGAGTACAAGTGAATTTAAGTGCCAACAATTGTTTTGAAAATCATTTAAAAGCATTTTAAGTAAAATTTGAGTGAATCTGAATTTGTAATTTCCTTTTAATCACATATAGCCATATAAGCTTCCTCCTTCCTTATCAAGGTCTTGTTATAACTTTGTCAACTGACACATTCCCAGCTTTATTTATCCTTTTCTGTTTAGATTTCCTTTGCAGATTATAGTCTCTTTGAAGTCCTGCTCAATCACCAGGTCCTGTGTCCCTCCTGTCTGGATTCTTTTCCTGCCCTGAAAAGTTTTGCAGCGATGATGGCTGCTCGTCCGAATATCAAGGCCTTCCTTGACTCTGATGACTACAAGAAACTTCCAATCAATGGCAATGGAAAGCAGTGATAAATCGTGTTGTTTTTTTTCGTCTAGTGCACTTAATTGGCTACTGTCTCTTTGCAATTATCCTGCTTCCTCTGTGCAGCTTTATGCATTCCTGATATGAGAACCTGTACCAGCAATAGCTGTCTTAATAAACTGAATTGCATTTGGCAGACTACTATACATGCATTGATCCTTTCATTGTGGCTACGGAGATTCTCAGTCTTAGGTTACTCAGAACATTATTTAAAGAAGCACATCTTACAGTCTCAAAAAAGCTTAAAAGTAGTGTACATGTATTGTAAACCAGAACATTCCATTTTCTAAAAATGAAACTTAATGATACAAATGAAACTATTAAGTAAGGTTCCAGAAAAGCAAACAAACTAACATACAAATAAACACAAGCAACCCATAAACTCCAAACTGGTCATCATTATAAAGCTTGTTTAAAAAGGAAATAAAGTGTGAAACTACAGGCAACTTTTCACAGGGAAATATGACTTTTTGGTAGTTAAAATGTAGTCAAGGAATTTTAAATTTTATGAGAAACACTACTTTCAATTCAATACATTACGAATAAATATTAACGAGACTGATAATATTCTTTAGCACTAACGGCTTCTTGGTGCATGTTTCTAATACGACCACTAAGTGTGTAACGCAGCATTAATTCCATTGGAGGAGAGCGAAGGAAGTGACGCTTTCGTTGCGCCAGAATAACAGTCCCGTATCCCGGTACAAACAGAACTAGACAAATCGGTTAAAAATACAATAAGCAAAGTACAGAATGTCGGTGGAAGAAATGGTTAAAGACATTCCTCAACTACAGGAACAGGAGCAAGATAGGGAAGAAAGCGAGGGAGAGCCAGAAACGGAATATTACGGAGACAGCCAGTCGAAGGGCGGATATGTGTTTTACAGGTTTGCCGTTGCCGTCTCCATTCTTGGCATCTTCTGCGGCGCCCGTCGCTTTAGACACATCCCGTCATTTTTGCCGATATTAGCGCTTTACTCGTGTCCAGTAAAAGGGCTTTGACTTGATTTCCCTTCCGTTTCAAAAGAGGCAATAAAAAAAGAAACGATCAGTCAGAACTTGTTTTACATGAATTGTTAATGGTGAAGCAGGGTTGCAGTCTCACGCATCTGGCGTGACACTCGCGTTTTCAGACTCTCACGCTCACGCCGGAAATCTTACAGCAAATCTATATTATTCCATTATAAACCTAAAATTGGCTACATCAAAAGCGTTGGGTAGTTTTCAAACCCTACAGACTATTTACAAGGTGATAAAACTGTTACATGCGTGTAAATGCGTAAGCATGTGTGTGCAGACTTGTCTCGAAATGAAACACGCCAGATCGCTGACTAAAGCTGACAAACCTGGTGAAGCGTTTATACAGTCCGAATTACTTTTGTGGAGAAAGTTAGAAATACGGATTATGCAGTTTTACGTGACTTATTCATGGGGTAATCGAATGCGTTTATGATTACTGTTGCAAAGAAGTCCCTAAGAATCCTTAAGAACGACTTAAAATGATAGTTGAGTACCTGCTCTATGGCATTTGAAACATTGGGTATTTCTCAAACCAAGAACAAGATCGTACTTGTGATCTTGGCAGCGTGGTCTTGCCAATTTCCTACTAAGATCGTGAGCATGCAGTAACGTATCTGTAAATTTTGGACTACGGGATGCGTTTGATGACGCGTTGAATGTGGCTGCTAATGTCATTTCAGAGATCGGAAGGAATGGGCTGATCTTGAGCCAGTACCGCAAGACGATGGCCCAAATCCCGTGGTGAAGATTGCATACTCAGAAAAGTGTAAGAGATTCTACAACTAATTAAGGTCACATACTATGACAGTAAATGTGTTTCTTTTAAACCGAAGTCAAACTAATTCGCTTGGTCTTGCGAAGTGTTAAGTATAGATTTTGACTACTGACAACGGTCGGTCATCACTGTAGTATTACAATAATATAAATAGCGATGGTGTTTTTACCCCCACGGAAACCACGTATTTTCGATTAATGATGTGATTTGTAGTTTCATTTATTTAGCATAACTTTCTTTTCAGTTTCGGATGTGTATGACTACTTCCGAGCTCTGCTGAAGAATGACGAGAAAAGCGAAAGGGCGTTTGAACTGACCGCTGATGCAATAGATTTGAATGCTGCAAATTACACAGTATGGTAAGTTTATACTGTACACAATAGAAGGGTGGTGATCTTATAGTGGATATAATGTTTCGCATTCTGATGTTTAGGGTGCAGGTAGCGGAGCTTCCTGAGTAGTAGTGTAGTTGCTATTCAGTTACTGTCGCATCACAAATTGCTTTTGAAGCAGCATGACAGGATGCCAGGTGTCTCAGTGAGCAGCTGTTCACTTTGAAGTCTACAGCTGATGTTGACATATGGCTTGTTTTCTACCAAAGCAGTAGAGTTGATAACTAAATGTTCAGTTTTTTTTAAAAAATGATATATGGAAAAACGCACTCAAGTCACAAGGAATTATTGCTAGGGTGACCACCTAATCCATGTCAGGAGGGACACCATGAGCTACAACAGGGTTTGTAAACTACCATTTCAATCAT
>JAODJU010000114.1:333283-347038 GCA_026776725.1 Gnathonemus echidnorhynchus
GAGGGCCTTCAGTGAGGCTAAAGATTTTAAACTGGCAGCAGTCTAGTTACCACATTGGTAATACTACTTATCCTGAAGAAGTGGGTGGGGGGGGGGGGCAAAATACTTAAGTCAAAGAAGCTTCTTATGTCTTTAGGCTGGGGTGTTGAACGCATCCATCATTTGACTTATCTGCTTATCAGAAGTAACAAAAACCGTAAGTCTGAAGTTGCGTGCGGTTCAGGGATGGGTCCACATGCTCGCGTGTGTGATCTGGCAACCCGGTGTCAGGTTGATTCCAGCACTTAACCTTGAAGCAGAGGATTCCTGTGAGGGCATCTAAGAACATCTTGTTCAAGGAAGGGGAACAGTGGCTCTAACCGTTAACTGAAATGAGCCAAAACATTGTATAATCTAACTGCATTGCTTAGACTGTGATGTCTTTTGTACGCTAGAAATAATTATAATTGTTCCAAACAAAAAAATCTAATCTTGTATTTTTTTTCCCGTTGTTGTTTTTGGGTTTTTATTCTTTAACGACATATAGAACCATCTCAGATACATCTAATTAGGGCGGTGTCAATCCCATTATGATTTTCAAAGCATAATGGCTTGGACTGGGATTAAAAAGGGTAAATTTTGCCATTGACCCACCGGGAAAATGCCCGCTATGCCATGGGTGTAATCAAACCAGCCATTGCATCACCTGGACCCCTTTAAATGGTTGGAGCCCCCAACCCCACTCCGTGCTCAACCCGAAGTCATGCTCTTGCATTATGCCAGATTGCCAGTTCAGCCCTGTTTTGGATACAAAGCCATAGAGGTATACAGGTTTTAGTAGCTGTACTGGATGGCCAAAGGTATTGTTTTTAAAGCAAAACCTTGTCTGATTTCAGATGTAGCTTATTTCTTTAATGCTAAGATGAATGCATGCACACACACACGCACATGTGGGGACTCCCAGTCCGATTTCAAACCCCACTCTGAATCTAGGAAATTAACTTGTGAGGTTAAAAGCTTTATAGCAAGAAGCTTTTCAAATGCTAAAAGTCCCTGTTTTGAGAACTATCACAGGAGCACCTGATTCTTTTAACTTCAGAAGGTTTAAAGGATCACGGTTGAATGTAAATAACCTGCTTATGCACTTATTGCAGAAGGATTATGTGAAGCATCTCAAAAGAGCTGATTACAGTAATTTCATTAGAAGCCTTAAGGGTTACAGCATTCAACAGTCTTTTTTTTTTCCTGATTCTCTGGATGCATTATGCTAACGGAAAACAGAGGATCAGGCTACAGAAAACTGTTGGGGAGATGCCAGTGTTGGAAGTGGTGAGTCAACACTTCACACTCCAAAACACAACCTCCGCTACTCTGCATGGGGGTTAGTGGGTGGGGCCAGGCACTTCAGCGCTGTGCCTTCGCATCTGCTTCTGTACGTCTGCAGGGGTGGATTTATTGCGTTGTTTCCCTGCATCGCCTCAAATGGCTGCAGCATTTCACCTGCTATTTAAGCAGGGTCGGATGTTTGAAATTGACCCCTCCCCCAGGTCCCAAAGCACCCCCATTATAGTCCCATCTTCCTCTCAGTTTTTTCTCTTTTTTTTTTTTCCTGTGTGGTTTAGAATTCACTCAGGATCTTATCCAGAATCCTCCCCCGTTGGGGGCCGGTTTCAGAAAGCAGGATTTGTTAGCTGGATAACTTGTTGGGTTTAAGGTACACCAGTTTAAATAGACTTTGTCTTCGTCCACTTACATTTAGCCAAGGCTACCTTAAATCTGACGAGTTTTCCAGCAAAGCAGGAAATCCTGCTTTTTTGAAACAGGTCTCTGATGCTAATGGTTTTAGCTGCTCTTGATTCAGTGCATCTCAGCTCTGTCTACACCATTAAACTAACAAGATATTCCCAGTGTTTATTTTTGACCCTCCACATTACATCGACACTATCCAAAACAAACACAGAAATCATTCTGCAAGTTGCAAAATGCTTCCTTGTTTTAGGATAGATGATGAACATGAAGATTGAACGTGTTAATTTTCAGCTGTTTCTCAGTGGTACAGCGTATGACTTTATGTGGTTTGTTCCCTTAGAGACATGTGGCCCTGGAGAAGGGTGATTCCCTGTTGCTCCAGTTTCCTAGGAGATGTTGAAATCTGCCATGATGTTTTGCCGGTGTACATGGTTAGCTGGTCGTGCGCTAAATAGGGCAGGTGTGGGAAGGCATGTGGACCGGTGCTGTGCTAATGGACTGCCTGCTTTTATGCACCGAATCGACCACAGCAGTCCCCTTCGGCACCAGTTGCGGAGCCTGAGAGCGTCGGCCCATCTGTCAGTCACAAAGGGTGGCAGGTCTACCCAATTACCGTTATACCGTGGAGACCGGTAATGAAAACCAACATTAAGGTTCGTTGCATACAACACAGATGTTTTGGAAAATCACCTCAGCCTGTTATTAAATTCTGCACCCACATGAAAATCTTATAAAAACCTAGTAATAGTATGTAACTTAAATATTTCCTTTTCTCATTTGACGAAGGACATAAAATCTGTGGATGTTCTGTAATGTGCTACTCAGAGTCAGTCTACAGATTTTAGATGAGGGCTTTACGGTCTTTCCTGTCAAGATCAATATTAAACTAGATGGGAAAACATCATGCTGAATGGCCTGGAGATTATTGTAGACATTCCATCTTCTCGTTTTAAGGGTTTTATTACCGTAATTTCAGCCAGGTAGGCTTGGGTTACGTAATGAATTAAAGATTGTGAATGGGGGTTTTTTTTTTTTTTGCATCAAAGGGGTTTTTTTTGCAGTTAATATTTTCCTGCAAATGGAAAGAGATGCAGGTGCTGTGGTGACCATTTAGGATGCATCACCCAGGCTAATTAAGAGCTTCCTCCCATAGTGACTACTGCTAAGAGACAAGTGACCATGTCATTCAAGGAGGAACATGGAAAGAGCAGGACCTGGCTCTCAGATACCGGCGCAGAGTGAAATTACCACCAGGCTGCTTGACAATATCTATAGAGATCATGTTGGAGTCAGCAGTATTTTATTTGACTGGCATCCTGTCTGGGGTATATGCCTGTTCTGTGCCCTCTGCTGCTTGGAACATAGTAACAGTGTTAGACATGACAATAGAATAGAATCCATCCATCCATCCATTTTGTATACTTGCTGGTACTATGCAGGATCCTGGGGGTCCGGAGTCTATCCAGGAAGCTATGGCACAAGGCAGGGAATAACCCAGGATGGGGTGCCAACCCATCACAGAGCACACTCACTATCTGAATAATGTAACATTTTTTTTTAATGGTGCAGCAATTACTGTGCTGAGTAAAGTGGGTCATATGTATATACACACACACACACATCATATATAAACATACAGTAACACTTTACTCGAGGGGCCAGAAATGATATTGTAGTAAACCCTAAAAGTTTTAATCAACCGGAATATAAGTGCTAGTTACATATTGATCCCATGTTTGTTCATCATTAATTATAACTATTCATGTATTTCATGCAGATACTACATTCGTTCATGATTAGTAATTGAGCAGCAACTCAGCTCTCAAGTTACTTGTGCCTCTATAAGTAGGGTCTTATCCAAACATACATATAGAGTACACGTATATCAGGAGTCTAGCAGGGCTGAAATGAAATGGCTGAGGAGCCCTTATGTGCAGTACGGATGGGTGTAGCTTCTTAAGGGTGCTCAGGTAGACTGACTCCGTCAGTATCTAACAGCTGAATTTTCAGGAATATTATCTTACTACTACTACTACAAGGCTCTAGGTGGGACTCAAAGTGACAAGGCAGACTAGCTCTTTGTTTCCTGGGGCGCTACTCAGTACAGTGTACAGCTCAGTATAGCGGACCTTTGTGTCAAAGGGTGGCAGATACAGCGACGGGCTGATCTTAGCGTCTGGGTTCGGTCCAGCTCTCCATTAGAAGGCATGTTATTCTGGCGGACCGGGCCCAGACGCCACTCCGCTGTCTCATACTCAGCACGTCCGGAAAGTCCGTCCGGCGTCTGCCTCGTTCGGGGTGCCTCTCTCCGTACGTGGTATCGGGTTTCCATGGCCTGGAGTGGATGGCTGGCCCGTGGCAGAAATTCAATACAGATTGGGGGGGGGGGGGGGGCCTTCATCATCTGCCCTCCAATCCTGAAATGCGTACAGATCAAAAGATGTGGTTTGCAGATTTCTACACCCACAAATGGGAGACGAGTGCAGATTTAAAGGCTTGGCTTGAAGTATCAACATCCCGAAGGGAGCCAGAGCTGATGCACTGGAATCGGCACTGGAAAGGGCCAGACTCACGCAACCACTCACTGCATGTATTTTTAATGAAACAAAACTGTGAACTCATACCCACCCCCACCCACGCCCTTGGTAAGGCAATAAAGCAGGCAGCTCCAGGTGTGTCACTGGGAATACTAGTAAGTGGAATTCTTAAAATAAGCCCAGGGGCAGAGTCTTGCAGAGATGATGCATAGCTATACGTAATGTGGTATTCGTGAGTCGTCCACACTGATTGGTTAGAGCACCCCCTGAAGAGTAACAGGCCAGCAGGGCGTCTGCTCGTTCATGAATCCCCAAAACAAGAGAAGACTTTAAACTACAAAATGTTTCGCAAAGCATTTTCAGACAGCGACTACTCACCTCAAACAAAACCTTTCTGGTTCTATAATTATACCTTTATTTAGCACTAACTGGAAGCTATGCTGTAGATCAATTCTTCTAAATGAAAAGAGTGGGAAAAAAGGGGGAAAAAAAACCAGTCTTAACGTCTCATCAATCCTGTGCACCTGAGCGTGGTCTCATTAACTCAAGCGTTCTCAGGTGCATAAATCTGTAACCAGCTAATTGGATTGTTCCTGGCCATGGCAGAGTACTGGAACGATCCAGGGTCTTCTACTCTGTGACATTAAAATGGTTCTCTTCAAGCCAGAGAAATTCAAAGGCACGCTATTGATTAAAAAAGGCTTTCCTGCCGGGCAGTTTGTTCCTTTCCATGTCAAAAAAGTATGTTTTTTCTTTGGCTCAAAAATCACCACATATAAGCGGAGCTGTCAGGTGTCAGATCCAGCCGAGAACTGCACTGCCGAGCAGTGAGGGAAATACCAGTGACAGATGTAAGAGAACCACAAGCCCCCTCAGCACGCTTCCACTCAGACACTGCAGTCTGCTCATAATTAACCAGAGGCTTGTTTAAGACTTTGTACTGCAAACACTGTAAAATCCACACAGAAGGTATGGGTCAGCTGGCTGATTAACTGGATCTTTTTGCTATAAGAGGAATACTCACAGTGGCAGAAGTAGGTACCAATGCTCTGGGTATTATGGGTCCTAATTTTGAAGTTTTGGTACCTGTGCAGGATCAGTGGGGGGGGGGTTAGCACTGGTTAGCACTGTTGCCTCACACCCCTGGGACCAGGGTTTAAATCTCTGCCGTGGCTCCATGTGTGTGTAGTTTTCATGTTCTCTCCCCCCCCCCCCCGTTCAAAAACATGCTGAGGTTAATTGGAGTTATCAAATTGCCGTAGGTGTGAATGTGCCCTGCGATTGGTTGGTGCCCCATCCTGCCTCGTGCCCATAGGCTCTGGACCCCACGTGACCCTGGACAGGACAAGCGGTTTCCGAAAATTGATGGATGACTACTAGTGCAAAGCATTTTATAATTGAAAAAAACACATTTAAATATTTTAATGTGAGAAGAAGATTAAAAGTCATAGCATTTCAAAATGTTTAAGTTTTTTTTTTTTTTTTTATGAGCTGAAATGAATCAAGCCCTGATGGTTTTAACAGTGATAGGTTCCAAGAGTTACTAACCATGAGTATATATGGATCGATTTATGATCCAAGCAATGCAGGTGTATTTCCATTACCACTGGGACGGTATCTGTCTGTTACCTTTCTTTAATGTCTTTGAGATGATGTGTGGCTTTCTGAGAAGCAGAATATGGCCATTTGGTGTATCTGCACTAGAGAGAGAGTTTATTTCCATTCTTCAGTGTCCTCCAAGTGACGCCTATGTGGCAGTGCTTGGCCTGCAAATATCAGTGAGGCTTCCCCTCACTGCAGCCACGGTGCTTGATGATGGCAAAGGTGTCTTGGTCTGCAGCCACAAGAGGGCGCCACACGGAACTTAATTTAGTTGGGGGGGGGGGAAATTAGGCTATGAAAGGTGTGTGTGTGCCAGGGTGTTTGGGGATTTACAATTAGGGCCAATAAAATAAGCAGTGGGAAGTGAGTTACAGCAGTGAGTGACTGATACTTAAACTTCCCTCAGGAAACTAGTCAGACATAGTGAAGGGCGTAAAAGCCGCAGTGATGCCATTTCTGTAACGTGCCAGCTGTTCATACAGTTGTTTAGTCTGTTTTATAACGTTAATGCCCTAATGGGGCAACAAAGCTTAGTCTCACTGAATAGACATGAGTCCCAACAGCAGACTACAACCCAAACAATGCAGTTCTCTCCACTAGAATTTAGGGCTGCACGATATCAGACTGTGACTTCCTCGCGATTACATGCCACATGTGCCAAGGCTGTAGATGACAGGCGAAAACATTTGTCTGGATGCCAGCTTTTCAGTACTAAACACCCTCAATTTAGTAAGCAGATTAGTAGTATGCGTAAAATATTAATGAACCATATTTTGAGGCCCAAGAGTTAGTAATATGTATATATTCGCCGTATTCTAATGCTTCGGTTAGTTAAGCACGCCACATGCTACTGTTTTGGTAAATCGCGGAAGCGATACGCACTGAAGTGGCGGTGAAGAAAGGGACAGATCAACAGCCACTACATCTTTTGAAAGAGGAGATATCGTGAATAAACAAAGAAAAAAAAACGTCGTTGGTGTGGTGGTACTTTTTTCAGTTTAAAGTCCTGCACGTTTATTAAACAGAAGGATAACCCGAATGTATACAAAATACTAATATTTTAGCCGCACTACTAATCTGCTTACTAAATTGTGGGCATAAGTAAATGTCCATATAGCACCAAAAAGCCGGCGTCTGGCCAAGTGTTTCGCCCATCATCTGATGCCCTGGTGATTATTGTGCATGCGGTGAATAATCGTGAACAAATCACGATGTGATATAGTGCAGCCTGATTAGAATTCCAGTACTCCAACCATGGCCCTCCCCACCTCCAGTTACCTGACGCTAACTTGTCACATGACCTGCTGTCTGAACATCTTGTCCCTGTTCTCCCTGGGGTGCGATGCCCAGAAACCTAGCAGCTAATTCATGGTTTTGATTCACTTCTGGACAGACTACAAGTGCTCTGGAGACTGGAAGATGGATGGAACATGACACTTGTCTCAGTGTAATAACAGATGTCAGTATGTACTCTGTGACAGCAAATGCATTTGTCGGTATTCTTGTCTTTTAATCTGGGTGTAGCTGGGTGTCATGTTAGATATTGTGTGCTTGGGGACGGTGACAGCCGTAGGGTCTGAGATGATAAAAGCCATCCCGTGGGACACGGGTGACACTGGCTGCGTCACTCCCCGGTCAGCCGGCGTTACCTTCACCTCGAGCAGCGCTCTGAGTCACGGTAAGCCACTGTGACTCTGACAGGGGAACAGATATCTTTCCTGTTGCTGCGATGAGAGCATCAGGGTCCAGCTCAAGAGCAATCTCTGCCCAGTAATGGAGTGAGAACGGCAGCCCCGATTCGAATCGGGCCTTGCTCCTGACAGGTCGTGTGATCGAGCAGATTTCAGGAAGTCTCCATCGCGTGGCCTTGATCTATTCTGCGTGTCAATCGGCTGCGACGCAGAGCCGGAGGAGGGCAGGTGATCACCCGGCAGCTTCCGGAAAGTCCTACCGGTCTGAGTCGCACCTTTGGCATTTTCCAATCAGTCCATATCGCAGTGACTGCTGCTCATATCTCAGCTGAGGGTCGGGACGTGAACCAATGCTGCCAAGATCTAAGCAGATAAAATACCAGTTTCCTCCCTTACACCCTGACTGCAAACTTAGCTTTCCAAGCAATGAGTAAAAACACACTGGGAAACATATGTAAGAAAAGCATCATTGTTATAAAAAAATAATGTATATCACTTTGGCTAAAAGTATCTACTACATAAATAAAACATAAAATTATTATTATAAACAACAGCAATGATAATATAACAATGATGATGGTCTTATCACACTTTAAATTATGTTCTCTTTCTGCTAGTCATGCCCAGGGAAAAATAAACAACCAATGTAAATTTAAATTATTTCCTGCCAAAGTTGAAATTATCTACGTATAGGCAGGTCTTGACTGATGTACGCAATCTGTTCCGCAAACTGTCGTGTAAGTCAAATTTACCTCACACCATTCAAGGCACCATATAGGACATAAAACACACAAGTCAAAAATTTACTAGCAATGCATACTAAAGAGCGTGCACTAAATAACTGAAGACAAAAAAATCTAAATATATTTATAGCTCGTCTTTTGCATTAGCATTCCTGTGAAGTCTGCGTATAGTACTGTGAATAACCCAGTATTAGGCAGCCAAAGAAAATGAAGTTTAAATGATCTTCATGTTGGTGTAAAACTATGCTATTGTATCTTTCGAGGTGTGTCAGCTTAGACACTTAGAAACTTCTGCTAAACTCACCCCAATATTTGCAGCGACCGTCCAACACACCGATGTACTTCTTGGCTCGACCACCACCACACCTCATATATGTCATTGACTTTTTTTTGACTAATTAAATTAATTGATTAAGTGAGCTGGTGCTGAGATTTAACAAAATGGCTGAGGTGCCCCTGAGGAGAGGTTTGAGAACTGAAGCTGTGTTCATCTAGCCATCCAAGTAGATGATGGCAACTTTCTGGACAACACAAGAAATTCTTACTAAATTTTTATCGTGTTACTCATAATTTTTATATACTACAGTGCTACATTGCATTTATTGTTCTGTGCATAAGTGCACTTACTACCCGGATAAATAGCTGTAAGCATTTCTTTTGACTTTTGCACGGTACTGTATCTCAGGTATTTTTTTCGGATCAGTCAGCATAACATACGTTGGTTTTACGTAAATTGAGAGCCGCATGTATTCTCATGCCCTTATTTCCAAATAAAGCCACGTAATTAAGCTTTTGGTTTTATTTAACTGAGTATAAGGTAATACCGGAGAGGAAAGAGCGAGGTGTTTGAAACCAGCCCCTGTTATTCTCATAAACTTTACAAAGGCAGCCTCTTGCAGCTCCTTTAAACTTCAGTGAGATGACGGTTGCTTAGCGACCCCGAAGCCAGGCTCACTTGATGTGTCCCTCATTAGTGCGGCGTGACAGAGCCACGGAATGACTTTTTGAGACGCGTACGCAGCTCGCTCTTCACCTTGTCATGACACAGGTAAGCCTTCATCAAACAGCGGACTCAGCCGGGAGGCCAGAGATGAGATGCCTTCTCGCCTTATTAAACTCTGCATTCACCGTTTCGGGATGTAAGTGCTCTTACAGCGTGCGATTGCCGAAGGATTAGAAAAGCAAAGTGTGTATGTGTGTGTACTTATGGAAGTAGAAGTGACTGGTGCTATTAAAAAACAGGCCAAATCCATTTATGCTCTTATGTATTATGGCGTATGGTGAAAAGAACAGCCCCATTTAATCACAAATATGACCCCCGTCCTCAATGGTTTCTTTGCGTTACTGAACGTGTAGCTCAGGGGGCTAAGCCTCTGTTCTTGTGATCGGAAGGTTGCTGGTTCAAGCCCACCCTTGGTATGTCTTTGGGTCCTTGAGCAAGGCCCTTAACTGCTGGGTGCCGCTATGGGTGGCTGCCCTTGGGTGCCAAGCTTGCTCTCACCTAGGAGCACGATGGCAAAATTGGAGACAAAAAGAGAATTTCCCTGTGGGGATCAATAGAGTGTCGTTGTTACATCCTCCCCAACATTGCAGTATTTTCCTACCTTTCCTTATCGTACTGCAGATGACATCAGCACGAACAATCATTACCTCTGAATTCCAAACCCCGCAGAGGGGTGGGATTATTTAACACTGTCAGTCGTTGACGGGTTTAACCCACTTTCCCGTTAAGTTCTCTCATGGTTCTCACCGAGTTAAACCATGCAGCGATGGAGGGCAGGACGATTCCAGCTGCCGTCATCGCTTTCAAAGGCTCCTCTCTGTCACTGACCAGAGTGTGGTGAAGACGTTTCGCTGGCATCTATCGGCACCCAGGCCGGATCCAGCCAGCCGCTGGGATAGCTGCACTCGTTCCTTGCGGATGGATAATCAGGGCTTCATAGGTGTGCTACGTCCCAGAGCTAAACATCGACAGAAGTCCGCCCACCCCCACGACGGGAGACACCTTCAACAGCAGTCAGCGTTAGAAGTAATTCCCGTCATTTCGTTTTTACACCTCTGGGTATTAAGTGTACTGAAAACAACCTGCTCTCCACCAATTAAAGTCGCAGAACAATGGAGATGTAGCTGTAAACAAGCATATTCTGAAGGCTGCACCGCTAACAGGAAATGCCGCATAGCGAGCTTCTCAAAGCAAGCAGTCAACCCAGTCACAAAACAGGAATTATATGAATAATTAAAAGGGAATAAATTACAGCGCCGTTATCCCCGGATGCTGCCCTGCCTAATCACACCTAAAGTGATCACACATGCTTTTATGACATTCTCTATTGACTGCGGCCTTAATATTAAAAACTCACCAGCCCAATTCCAGCCAGCGATGTCTGTATCTATGCAAAGAGTGTAGGTTCCTCCTGTCCAATTCTTATCGAGGGTACACAACCTGCTCTCACTCCCAAGGTTTCAGAGTATCGTTTGCTCTGCAAATTGGTTTGTTGGTCCAGTAAATAAATTAGAATGAGGGAGCACGCTGGTGGTCCTGACTGATATCAGCCTGCCTCTGTTGTCGACTGACGGGAGTAAAATAGAGAATTAACACAGAAATCTCCACTTATGTGCTCCGGTTGAGGTTCTGAACCCGTCTGGACTTGCCAGCAGTCTGTCCGCACGGAAGATGGATGGCTCATTTAAAAAAAAAAAAAAAACTTCTAACCAAGGGTGAACCTGTATATGGCTATGAGCTAAATTGTACTCTGGTATCTCCTGTGCCAGCTGCTGAGACGTCTATGTGCATCTACCGTTAAATAAGCACCGTGCCATCCAACAGCATGTCTGCATGTGTATTTTTGCCCTCATGCTAATTTGAACATCTCTTAATTCTTCTGCTCATCCTAGTGCAGCGACTGTCTGTCGAAGGCAGCGATGAGGGCAGAGATCATGTTCCTCCATGCGCCCATGTCCAGCTGTCAGCCAGGCGAGGCTGGGCGACAGGGTGAAGGTCACAGGGTTTGTTTGTAAATCCTGGGAACCGACATTTCGCAAGAAGCTGCGGAACCTCCTGATCTTGTCCAGCTGATGACCCCTTCTGGGCACGGAACACCTGATCGTGACCAGCTGGGGATCTGAAATGTTTACAGAACTCCTGATCGCGAGCAGCCGGGGACCAGAAACAGCTACAGAACCTCTGATCGTGACCAGCTGGTGACTGGAAGTGGTTACGGAACTTCTGTGACCGTGGTTCTGACTCAAACCGCACCATGCTTTTTTTGCTCCGTGACGCCAGCTTTGCATTTTAAATACCTGCTCTGTTGCAGATATCGCACCCGCTGACCCCATTCGTTCATGGTCGTGGTCACCCGACAGCGAGCTGCACGGACGTGACACGTCCTGGAAGATGCCAGAAATCACTGTGAAGTCCTTGTGAGTCTCCCTGCTCGCCTCAACACAATGTGGAACGCAGTTCTACAAAGGAGACACAAGGGGTCCCTGCGTCTCCCATCCCTGACCACTCAAGCTGTTAATATCCAGCATGGTTAAATGACCTTATGTGTATTATCCGTAATATCAAAGGCAATTAAACGAATATTAACCTTGCCTTTTTTTTTTATTGAGCCGTGTGTATTGACGGGCTGATAAATCTATTGCTGCAAGGTGAAGACAATTATGGCAGAGGGGGTTGGTGTGAAGGAAGATAATCAGAAACGGATTAGCAGCCACCACCCCCCCTAGAAGCGCTGGATCTAACTTTGCTCTGGAATCCTATGGCTCCCTATCAGAAACACAGCAATTTGCAAAGAGATTCATGTTGAAGGTGTATTTGTAGATCACACACCAGTCGACTTCCATTGCTCGCCAACATTGGAGACTGAACATACAGGCCAGTGACAGAGTGGAGTCCACTGTTACCAGAGAACATGTAATCAGCACTCCATCCCAGCAAAGCAACGGTGGGAGCCGTTGAGATGCTGTCAGACCTCAGAAATGTGGACGGTCTTGTATTGTTAATGTAGCTGCTCCTTGCGTGAGGGGATCCATGTTGTCAACTGCTTGGCTTAACCCTGTTCCTCTATGCTTGGGTAGAATCCTATTTTGGGAGCACGCTGGTGCCGTGATTTATATATGCACCGAGCAATATGACAGACTTTAGCTGCGCTCTTAACAGGAAAAAAAAAGTTTCTTTTGCACTCTGCCACCATGGCAACCCATCTTAGATTCAAAAAATAAAAAGGCAGACATCTTCATATCTTGTTCCTCTTTATTGTTCCCATCCCTTACCACCGACACACATTGTGTCGAGTCGAAGGCACTTTGCAGTCTACGTTCTGAGGTCGCAGACAGCTCAGGCTAGACCACAAGGCAACAGATGCTGGCAGCTTAAGTGGCAATATAATTAATGGGACATACGTTTTTTTTGCCTGAGTTCAATTTACAGAAAGCCTTGCAGGAAACATTAACGGGAACTGTCGCTGTTCTCAGCCGAACATCCATCCATCAATTTATTTCCCCTAATCGCTTATCCAAAGCAGAAAGACAGCAAGCTTGACGCTTATCCAAAGACAAACTATGGATGTCAGTCCATCACCGGGCACACGCACAATAAGGGCAACTGAGTGGTGCCATTTGACAGTCTATGAAGGGAATGTAAGTTACCAAAGAGAGGTACACACAATCTACACCCTGAACCATGAAGATGAGAGGGCATGATGTTATCAAGTCAGCCATCATGGTTCCATTACCTGCATTTATCAGACAAAATAGATCTAGATAAAAAAAACGCAGGATATAATGGAAGACCGAGGATATTTGTGGTCTGGAGAAAACAGCTGGAGAGCATAATAAGAAATGATCACATGATCAAAGTATTGAAAAGATCTGGACGATGTAAGTGTGCGTGGGATCGTGGAATGAGTAAGGCAGAAGATTTAAAAAACTCACAAACAGCAAGAGAAAAATGCCAGTGTGGGCAAAGCACAGAATCCCATTTCAGAGAAGCACACGAAGAAGCCGTGGGTCACGGAAAGGACGATAGCCTGCCGTTCTAAAGTAGCCCGTTTGGGCCTGTTGCTGATAGCTTTTGATGTGAAGTTTGGGGCTTTGCAGCTGGAATCTAGCAACTGAACACAGCGCTCCAACGTCGATGGCTCCTGCGGACCTGTGTCATGGCCTGCATGGGGTCTTTGCATTGTGAAAGCAGATGGAGGAACATCTCTGATCTCTAGCCTGCTCACGACTTCCTCTTTACCAGCTGTCACTGGGAACAGACATCTGCCTGGAACGTTGTGGAACAATAAAAGACTGAACTTGGTTATTCAAGTTGATCACACCCAAGGGCTGGGGTAAGACACACACACACACACACACACACACACATACACATATGTTGGTGTACCTATCTAAATGGGGACCGTCCATTCATTTCTATGGGAAAAACCCTAATCCCAATCACGACACCCT
>JAODJU010000114.1:351091-361104 GCA_026776725.1 Gnathonemus echidnorhynchus
GCCAGGCACTCACCCGGTATAGCGCGTGACACTTGTCCTTGAAGCAGGGAGCCAATAAATAATTCACGTAACAAGTAGGCCAATTTTCTCATGCTTTGTGGGGGCATTAATTTGTGTTTTTGCCTGCCTTGCATATTTCTGAAATTAAAACGTGACGGTTGTTCCAAAATCTTAAAGTTTAACTGACTTTACCTGAGAAAGAAAAGAATTGGAAGTTAGTTTGAATTCGCAACTTGCATGCAGAATCAATGGTTTAGCGCTGGTGCAGAATTCGACAAGTTTAAATGCGCGTTTTATAAGTTATTTTACGAGCAGAGAGGCCCTTTTCTGCACCACGCAGTTTGCACCGTATGTTACCTCATTGCAAATTAACCCTCTTATTCAGAGAAAGGACAATTTCCCTGAAGTCGTTTGCAACCGCCGATATGCATGCTTATATAACAGCGTGGATGGGGGAGTGGAGGTCATGAGGGTAATCGTTACCTTTAGGTTTGATTTCGGGAGTTGGTGCTGCAGAAAGAGCACGCTTTTCCTATCAATAATTAATCCAGTTCTGGAGCAGCGGGAAAGGGGGAGAGAGCGTGCGGCTCATGAGATCCTGGTTTTGAAGAGCGATCATCGGCGAATCATGTCACAACCTGACAGCACTTCGAGAAGGGCTGATGAGGAGGACAAAGGAGGATGAAGGAGGGAGAGGGAACGGGAGAGGTAGAGGAGGAATATAATGAAGTTGAGTGGGAAAGGACTGTGTACCATCGTCTCCAACAGCCTCCTCTTCATCTGTGCCATGAGCTCGGTTGCCGTCGGATTCAAATGCTTCTCGCTGGGCTCCAAAGTAAAAGTGCATTTCCACCTGGGTACGGCGGCCGGGGCTTTTTATTCGGGGATACTTGTCGGGCTGGGGCAGGTACTGCTCGGGTTCGCCCTGCTTTGTTGCAAAGGGAAGCCCGGGATTCGGAATTTCTTCCTTGTGGGAATCCTGGTGTTCATGCTGGGAGTTCTTACTGCCTTCTCCGGTGCCGTGGTGGACGGCGACACCGTGTCGCTGGTGGATCGGAAATATTCCCACTATTGCCTGGAGTCGCTGGAATTAAATCCCATCTGCGCACAGCTGAAGGATTATCAGAGAGGTCTGGTTATATCAACTATCCTTAACACTTTGGAGTGTCTACTAGGTCTCCTGAACCTGGTGATCATTAAGAGGTATCAGGCGGCGCAGTTTTACAGAAGGAGATTAACGCAGCGGCAGAGCGCGGGAGCCATCCTTTTCAATGAGGAGCAAGACTTCACCGTGTCGGAAATACAGCCGGTTTCTTACATTAACCTGGGGGTATTTCACGTGTTCGACGAGGCGGGTGTGGAAGTACAATGTGGAGGTCACCCCTCAATCGAGCTCCCGGGGTACTCGCCCATGGATCCAGAACTAAACCAGTCCTATCCATTTTCTTACCCTCTTCCAAACGAACTACCGCCAGCATATGAAGACATTTTTCCCGGAGAAGCGAGTAACAAATAACCACTCTGAGAGAGAGCGAGAGAGAGAGAGAAAAAACTTTAGACATGGGATGTAAAACCTGCAGTGACAATCAATCCCCTCCAATCTGGACTAAGTCATGCTATAAAATTGTTGGGACAATTGTGTTACAAGATCTATTCTAGAACTCATTAATCATAACCAAAAAACAAAGCATACATACATTTACATCACTTTTAAAGTGGTTTCTTTCCGCAGCAATGTGTATTAGTTTACCGAAATCTGTCAACCAAACGATCTTATTTCAATGGGAATGAAATAGATCAAGAAACCTAGTCACACGTGGTAAATACTGAAGCGACGTTGTGATCCGCGTTTACACTCTATTCATATTACATCTCATTCAAGGTTTGTTACTGTATGGTTTACCCTACATAGTGCATCCGTTTAAAATATGAATAAAATGTGTGATACTCCTTGATGTTACTACAGCATATACCTGTAAATTCTGCAATAGCATATTAGATTGTCACATTTTTTTTTTTATCATAGTAGGTAGGTCAAAATGTTTTATATAGTGCCCGTCATACCCGTTTCAAAATGACAAAAAAGAATGAGCAAAATTTCCTTCAGAACTTTTCAGCACTCAGAAAGTACAATTAACTAACTTGAGTGATTTAACCAGAAGCACAAAACGATTATTTAAAAGTACGTTTTTGTTATAAACAAAAGTCGTGACGTTGATGTACGCAATGCAAATGAACGGGGCTCCCGTCTCAGATAAAAGCTACACCCCTTTTTTCAGCACAATATAGCTGGATGGATTTTTGTATCGGTTCAGTATATCCGAGCTGGTTCTGTTCTGTTATTCACCCCCCCAAAGTGATGGTCGCAGTATGGGGATTTACTTCATATTGGCAGCTACTTTTTCGCCTCTGTAATATACTACAAGTGTTTTCGGATTGACGTATAGCGACACTAATATCGAGGACTAAGTTTTTGTTATTCAATTTAAGACGGAAAAAGGAGCAGGCAAAAGACTTAAAATACAGACATCTAGCGGGCGTGCATTGCATGGATAGTGGAATTATGTGGGAGCTTGATTTACATTTAACATCTGTGCACCATATTTACCTAAATTCTTAATTTAATTATATTATGATTGCCCTGATCAACATATATGTATGTGCAACCAAACAGAAAAGCTTATTAGAGGCTAATTTGCATCGGGAAGGCAGAGGTAGATACACCACCGAAAAGATTCATCGTAAATATAATTTAACATGCTACTATAGCTACGGAAGTATATATCATAACAGTGGAGATTCCTTTGCAA
The DNA here is from genome assembly GCA_026776725.1 of Gnathonemus echidnorhynchus. NCBI lineage: Eukaryota > Metazoa > Chordata > Actinopteri > Osteoglossiformes > Mormyridae > Gnathonemus > Gnathonemus echidnorhynchus. Next base: position 353,902 of record JAODJU010000114.1, read on the forward strand.
CACGTGCCTTGGCGTTATGGTACAGAGAGAACACTGGAAGTGGTTTACGTGTAGTTTAAACACATTTGCATTGGTTTGATCTCCAGCTTAATAAGATAGCATCCTCACAGTCCGGAGGGGGGGGGGGGGATAGGTGAGATGAACTGAATATTTTAATAAAAGACACCGCACTTATAAAAGGTTTTAAAAAGCAGTCACAAATGCTAAGGACCACAAGTATACAAAAGATTCAAAAATCCCATAATGAGCACAAAAAGTGTGTGATTAAGTTTCCTGTTGTGGCACGAATCTGTGCTTTTTAGCACAAAGGGCCCGAGGTCTTCAAACGAAGTCAGGAAAAACAATAAACAAGGCTGCAACTTAAGCAGCAGAATAGAATAAATGCTTGATTCGTTCTTTTTAGAGACAGATCCCCCTCCGGTAATTTCACTGATGTATAATTTAGCTAATGCAATGTAATTCACTTTTTTTTTTCTGTCTTCACCCACTGCTCTTTGCAATTACTGAAGTGACCAGAACGAAATTGTATTGGACTGTTTTAAATTTATTTTTAGAGGGATATTCCAGCAGCTTTTCAGAATGATAATTAAATTCTCTCTGAATCATAAGCTTGAGACTGACTTCCTGTGCATCTTACCAATCAGAATAGTAGGATACCAGTTTTAAGCATCTCTTAGTCTAACCAGCTACGCCAAACTGCAGGGAGTAGATACACAAGGAAGATCTGAGTGTCACCTAACGACTGTAAAACATTATGGAGGACTACAAAATGTACCTGCTTGCTAAAGTAGATCTTCTGCATTAATACTCTTGCATCCCACTGTTGACGAGAGATCTTCCTCGATGGAGGTGCACGAAACAGATATCCGGGGGATGAACGTCAGGCGAGATCCCGATTTGATTCGGTATTACTTTCAGGTAGGCATTCTTCGGTGGGGGGGGGGGGGTATAATTTCTTAAATCGCAGACCAAGCCCAACAGAGTCACACAGTGCAGGCATTGGTGGCTGAGCCCGCAGGCTTCCAGCCTCGCACAGGAGGTAATCCTCTTAAGTCACCGATGCCAGCCGCGCTTGGGTGTCCGACGCTACCAGCACTGCAGTGCTTTCCTACCAAAAACCATCAGCCCAGCTGATCCTGTGTCTCTCAGGTTGTTGTGCTGTGGGTTTTTAAAAAGGGAGCTTTTCTCATTGGCCTGACACCAGGCATTGTCTGAAAGGCGGTTGGATATTCTCGAAGGAAAGTTGCAGCACAGACCACCAAGTGTTCCCATGTCCAAAAACTCACCTACAGGTCCTCCACTGTTTCTGAAGTGGAGGAGGAAAAGAGGGGCAATGAGAATGATGAGCCCAACCTCATCTGGTTATTTTACAAACAGATGAACAACGTGGTATGTAAACTGGAATTACTTTATGTCTGTGAAGTCACAAATTAATCAAATTGTTGATTCACAACCTCAGGGACTAGCCTTTTCTGCCAAGTTTAAGAAAACTACAACATTTACAACTTGAGAAGGGGGGGGTCAGCTTTCCCTGGGTGCTGGATTTTTAAATCGTGTTTTTTTTTTTTTTTTTATTCAGGGTATGGTTCGAGTTTAATGGTGTTCTTCATTTGTCCTATCGCTATATTGCTACTTTACAGTGCTTTGGTACAGACAAAACAAGACAGACGTTTTGGGCCTGACGTTTTAATTAAACCACTTCCATATGGTCAGGACAAAAGTACATCAGTCTCATCAGATAAAAACACAGAGCTCAGCATCTATCTGAGGCCACGATGAAACAAACAATTTTAATTATAAAAGATTAGAAAACTTCCCCCTGGGGATATGGGGTGGTTATTTGATGGAAGAACTGTTTGCTTGTTTCAGCTATTCATCTGTGATGAGCTTCCACTACATGATCTTCACACCATGAGTCCATGAATGGATCTCCGTTGTGGCTGCACACTTACATCAAAAGATCCTCTGCTTGAGACATGAGATCACTTTGGTGTAAGCAGGGGAGGCCTGTAAGTTAAAGGCAGGGCGAGGCAGGACTGTTTGTGGTGCAGATTTCATCTGGTTAAGTGAGTACCCATTTGGTTACTAGTTAAAGTTCTTGAAGGGGCTTTGCTTGAGTATTATGCCTAAACCAGTGGTGGGCAATCTTGTCCTCAAAGGGCCAGTGTGCAGGTTTTTGGGGTAACCTTTAGATCAGCTGTTCACACCCAGGTGTGAGGACTCTTCAGCCAATCAGTCCTCTAATTAGTAATATAATAGGGCGTTACAGCGAAAAGCAGCGCACACACCGGCCCCTTCTGGGTAAGATTGCCCACCACTGACCTAAATTGTAAAAGTATGGTGATACAGTGGTGCTATGTGGGTGGCACAGTGGTGTGTGTGACTCTCTGTCGCGGCTCTATGTGTGTAGAGCATTTTCTCCTAATGCAGTTGTGGAGTTTCCCTAAAGCCCAAAAACATGCTAAGGTGAATTGGAATTGTCTGTAAGTGTAGATGGTGTGTGTGTGTACCCTGTGATGGGTTGGCACCCTGTCCTGGGTTACTTGCTGCCTTGCAGGGTTGGGCCCATTCTGGAATGCATTCACCAATTCCAATACAAATCAGGAAATGGGCCTGGAGTTGGAATTTAAATTTCCCTGAAATTTCATTCCAATTCTGGTCCCCATAATTTTTTCCCAATCCCAACTCCAGTTCTACTTGCCGACTTGGATTGGAGTTGATGAATGCAGGCCCCAACCCTGTTGCCTTGTGCCTATTGTTTCTGGGATAGGCTCCAGACCCCCAACCCTATATAAGACAAGCAGTATATAAGATGAATGACTGTGTCAAGGGGTGGTTAGCACTGTTATCTCACACCTCTGGGACCTGGGTTCAAGTCCCCACACTAGCTCCATGGGTGTGGAGTTTGCGCCACACAAAATGTTCTCCCAGTGTCATCATGGGGGTTCCTCAAGGTACTCTGGATTCCCTCTACACTCCAAATTCATGCTGAGGTTAATCAGAGTTACCAAATTGCCTTATGTATGAATGGTGTGTGGATGTGTCCTGTGATGGGTTGGTGCCCTATCCTGTTGTTTCCTGCCTTGTGTGCATAGGCTCTGGACCCCCAATTACCCTGAATAGGACAAGCAGTTACAGAAAATGGATGAGCTTCAGCTTAGCAATGTAGTAGGATGGGACTCTGGTTATAACATGTAGCCAATATAGCCAATAATCATGTACTTTGCTGTGGGATGTTTATCATGAAAAAGAACATTTTGTTAGTAGCCTTGGAGAAGGGCATCTAATGCAGCCAAATAAATAACAATCATGAATAATTGATAGAAGTTCCCTGTTCCTGACACCTGTTGAGGGATGAGTCTGCGTTAACCCAAGGCCCACAGAGATGCACCAGAGTGGAGTGTATTTAGAATGCAATAGCTCCCCTGACCCTCTCTGGCTTAAAGCCCCACAGATGCAAATCGCACGTCTAAACCCATGCATTCGAAAGTAAATCTTGGCTCGTTTGCAGTCCGGCGAAGAGCGGGGGGGATTTACGTGTCTCTTTACTTTGTCTCGCTTTGAGCTCATTGGTTTTCAGGGCAGATTTTTGGGTATTTTCTCACAATGGCCAACACAATGACCGCCAGACTTTGCATCTCAGAATGTGTGTGTCTGTGTGTATGTGTGTGTGCGTGCACGCAATGAGGGTATAAACATTTAAATTCTGAGGTTCCTTATGAGTTAATCACCAAAAACGCTGCTTTAGACAAGCTCTGGAAGTCTCTGTTATTGAGGTCTGGGGCAGCAGTGTGGGGATGAGAGAAATATTCACAATCTAATCCTATTGAGTGTCGCCAAACAAATGTGAGAAGAAATTAAATTCCAGGCAAACGCTACTAAGGTAGTGACCTTAATATTTTGGGCAGAGTGGTGGCCCTGGATCTGTGCCAGCAATTGGAAGGTTGCTGGTTCAAATCCCGTGAAAGCCAGGAGTGATTCCACTTCGTTGGGCCCTTCAGCTGCAATTGTTTCATCCTGGATATAATTAATCTACATCCAGCCCTGCAAGCAGGTCCTCCAATTTACAGGGATATTTGGGGGTTGGTGGTAGGATTGGCACTCCAGGCACCAGGAAAAACCTTACACTGGCCCATTGGATCATCCCTTAGGTAGTTTGTCGTGTGGTGGGTGCAGCAACGCACTGTAATCAGTACATGCTCCGTACCTTAATATTGTCAGGTTTATGCATTTGTTAGCAATAGGGAAAAATACATATTGTCTTTCAGGATTCTCTGCTCCTGACCTCCTGTTTTGCAACAATAGCAGGTGTTGATTACCGCCGAGAGATGAGGACACTGCGAAATCAGGCCTGCAGGAAATTAGTCTGAGAATGGGCCACCCTCTTGCAGTATTGCCCTCACCTGATTTATTGTACATCTCTCATATCTTCTGTCCTTCTCCAATGCTTTTGTGATGAGTGGGAATCTCAGGCGTTTATTGGTGTGCCCCGCATTTTACAATTTATTTCTTGTTGACCGTGCCTTTGCTGGTGGGCTTGGCTGTATGCCGTGGGCTGCAGAGAGGCTGTGTCTCTTCAGACCCTCGTTCACACGGACAAAACGACTTCGCAAGACATTTCCTGCTGCTGTGTACAGCTGAGACCTTGGGAGATGTATGCCATACAACAGTGATTCTACCACTGGGTTTAAGGGATTCTGCTGAGCTGAATAAAAGATCAGCCACTTGTCACCAGTTGTTTCGGTGAGAAATAAACCAAAATGGCTGGCTCCTTTCGTACTTAAGCATTTTAGTTTTTTATTTTTGGGGGTTATTGGTTCTGCATCCCTGAGATGGAGGGGGGGGATCATCCAGGGTTTCCTCTGCCTTGTGTCCCCTCTGCGTTAAATCTCTGGGCTCACTTTGGTCCTGCACTGGATAAGTAGTTCAAAGATACATGGTAAGTAAAGCTCTCAATGCCGCTCGATATGCCGTCGTGTGAGTTGTCCCACGGCTTATCAACGGAGTCACGACGCAAGATTTCAAAGTCATTTCTCTGGCATATAAAGTGCAAGGACAGCAGAGTGATGTAACGACTAATAGAACTCAAATCCAGAGAGTTACAAAAAGATGCAAAAAAAAAAAAAACCCGACATGACTCTCAAGGGAAGTGCAGCTTGTGTTTGGTAGATGAAAATACATTAGCAGAGGTGAGAGACACACGGGTAATTCTCATGGTCTGGAGATACCAGCTTGGTTTTGTATTTGCAGCCAAAAGCACAGGAGAGATTTTGATACTGGGGGGGGGGGGGCACAACTTAATTGATTAGAGGGATGAATGAAGCCAAATTAAATACTGGAGGGGGTTACACATCCCCTATACCCCCAGTTGTATGCCCTTGCTCGCATTACCTTCAAATGATCTGTGTTTTATTGACAAAATTCTGTTATTTTTTAACCCGTCTTATCATTTTAATACGTTATGACCCCCTCCAGAGTAAACAGGCTGCCATGCGGCCTCAACATGATATTCATCTTGCAATCAATAGCTTCTGCCATTTTATCGCCATAGTTAGTAATTATTTGAAATTGGCTGGCAGGAGGCAAAAAGAGCCAAAAATAACAGATTAAAAATCAGAGCTAATTTGCCTTTTTTTTTTCGATATTTCGTACCTCCCCAGCGCCGAGTTAGGTGTATTCTAATGAACAGGGGTGGTTCTCGTCACGATCAGCTTCTCAGAAGCAGAAGATAAACATTCTGCAAATATTTAGATGTATTACCTTGGGAAAATGCAAACATTGGCTGCAGATGATTTTAAATAAAAATTTCAGAGCGCCTCCTCTTTCAATTATTTGGAAACTAAGCCATTATTGCTCGAGGGAACTTGGTTTCATGAAGTCAGTTGACACAAGACAACCTGATTCAAAGAAATGGTAAATAACAAAAGCGTAATATGGGTGACTGCTCAATTAAATTTATCAGAGTAATACACAGGAATACACTGGTACTTCCTTCAGCAAGAAGCTATGGTATGTATGAACCTGCTCTATCCAGCCTCTTTGTTTTAATGCTTCTGTTATCTCTGGTGGAAGAATAAAACAGGATATGTAACATCCTTGCTTAGAAATGTGGCAAGTAATGAGAACCACAGTCAGGGTCCATTAAAAAAACAATAATGTCAAGAGAAAGGGAATGCGAGTCAATGAAATGAGGCACGGATGTTTCAGATAAGAAGTTGACAAAGACAGTACTGAAGACTATAGGACATAATGTTCAGCTTACAGATGTCTATTGTGTGGCATTTTTCTTGGTGAAATAGAATTGTTCCTGCTTCGCCGGGGTAACACAGAGGAAGCACTTTCTGCTACCTTAGCATGCAGTGTAATCAGGGCTGTGCCTAGAAATTCTGGGCCCCCTGACAAAATGTCACCTTGGGTCCTTTGCTTCGGTTGGCGCTTTCAGGGCCCCTATAGAGTGCTGGCGCTCCTGAATCTGCCAGAGTATATAATACTATACTTATAGTTAAATATTTTGAAATGAAAAACACAGTCCAGGCATGCTCCTTATTTCATGGGTTTATATTTGCATGATGGCCAATGAAAATAATATCAGAAGTGTTTGTACAAAATGTAGTAGTAATGTTATGGGCATCTTATGATCTGCATCAGCATTTTATGATACGTGTTGGTTGGTAATGCTGGACCTTTAGTTCAGCGAGCTGTTCTATGTCGTTAACTATAGGTTTCACTTTTCTAGAATGAAACGACATAGCCTGGAATTGGTGCCACTAATTTAGGCCACTAATAAGGGTATTGCTGAGCTACTATGCTTTGGCAATCCTTGTGGAGTCTTTTCTAAACTAATCTACAATTAAAAACAAAGCGATTTTTAAAGATGCTTATTATGAACTATAACTAGTTTTGTTATTTCCTAGTGAATTTAAAACTGAAAGCTAAAGGACTTGAGTTATAATCAGGGAGGCACATAAATGGTAGGCAAGTACGCATTCACCTTTAAGAACAATACGTGCAACAATCGATTGTAAAAACGCAAATGCGAACTTATTTTATGTGCATTTGCGCTGCTATGAAAACTAAATATAATGTATTTTAATTAGTGCTGTCAAACGATTAAAAGTTTTAATCCGATTAATCACAGGGTTGCTGTGGATTAATTTCGATTAATCACGATTAAATATCATTCATTTTTAATCTATATTAATC
>JAODJU010000114.1:366350-376598 GCA_026776725.1 Gnathonemus echidnorhynchus
ACCAATACTAAACACTAAATGTCAAGTACACCGCAAAGCACCTTACTCATGATCTGCTCTGATCAGGCTGCTTTTTTCTATCTGCTGCTGATGTCAGTGACTCCCAGAGACGTGTCTCATGGTGGACGCTCTGTGGTTACGGCCCGGTGTGCATTACCAGGGCGCCTGGCATGCGGGCAGCTGTATTCCAGGGCTGGCAGAGATGGGCACAATGGTCGAGGGGGGGAGGGGGATGCACAGATATGGGTTTTAAAGTCACCTGTGTCTGTATGCTGCTCTGTAGCCACCAAAAAGCCGTGATTGAAAATATGCTGTACAGGGAAAACATTTACAATGTTGCAGCAGTGTGCTTACAATTACGGGGAAATGTTGTGTCATCACACTATGTATGTGTACACAGCTGCTGATGATAATGAAGTACCCTGAACCTTGAACTAGTCGGAAGGTTGTTGGTTCAAATCCCTGGGTCAGCAGGGTGATTTTACCATTGGGCCCCTGAGCAAGATAAAAGTATCTGATAAACAAAAAAAGAAATGTAAATGAACTCAGATGACTGATACCATCAGTTTGTAGACACTGCAATCAAAATAATTAAGATTGGGTCCAAGCTCTGATTGTCTATATTCATTTCATCAGATCCCCACCAGGAATTTAACGCAACGTTTCAGCACTAGGCCTATATCAGTGTGTCCGAGTTCGGAGCCCATATTCGTTTTTAAATACAGAAAAGCATTCTCCAGAATGCAGGATGGTCTCCTCTACAGGATGGTGATAGGACAAATTACAGTGCAATACAAGACAAGACAATATGAGAAATAAAAAGACATAACGATAAATAAATAATTAACGAATAGCATGATATGGGACATCAACAAAACGTTATGCATCCATATCCCAAACACCTATTCAGTTCAGCAGTGCTTCCCAATCCAATCCTCAGGGACCCACGGCCGGTCCACGTTTTTGCCCATTCTGATCTCCCTACCATACAGTCCGCATTTTTGCTCCCTACTGGAGATAGGAGGGAGCAAAAATGTGGACTGTCTGTGGGTCCCCAAGGACTGGATTGTGAAACACTGCAGTACAGGATCATAGGAATACTGGGATCTATTCTAGGAGCCCAAGGCAGCGGAACACACTGAACTTGATGCCTGCCTATCGCGGGGCTGTATGTGGGGGCACATAGCATGACACCAGGGAGGAAATCAAAGTACCAGGAGGAAGCCCACGCAACACAGGAAGAACATGCCAACTGCACACGCAAGCAGCGGGTGGGATTCAAACCCCCCCTCCAACCCTGCAGGTGAAAGGAAACAGTGCAAACCAGCGAGCTACTGTTTACAAGGGCATGTGAAATACTGCATTTACAAGAAGTAATAGATAGAGTAATTAATAAAATTTGACCATTCCATAAAGTCAAAGGTTGCGTCTAATAACTACATACATCTGACAACGGATCTATTTGCTTGCCAGTGTCCAGTTAATTACAACTAATTTACAATTCATGTCTTTGGCAAAGACTCTTATCCCACGTGGCAAAATATAATAAACTCAGAGCATTAGTAATGGGTCTATTTAACACTTGAGAGAGATATTTTGTACGATAAAACGTGACCCGTATATAATTAAGTGTATGATTAATCTTGACACCGATTAACATGATATTTGCATAAAGATTCTTGGAAATAATGATAAATGTTAGGGAAAATGGATTTTTATAACCCGTTTATCCAAAAAAGAAACGGGGAGAAGTTGTACGTGTGTAAACTGAGGAAGCAGGCACAAGATGACGTCTCTGACTGCAGCATGCCTGTCTAGTGCAAACGAAGTATTTTTAGCAGAACAAATTCAGAATTTGAAGTTTTGGTGTTTTAAACGTGGGGGGAGACCACACGGCGGCCCCCAGACTGCGCGGTGGGGAGCCCTTCCTGGGAAATACGAGGAGCTGGCAGTTTGATCTCCGATGATCTGATGTCATGACTCCCTCCAGTGTGACAGCATATTTGTTATTCAAATCGACGGCGTCAAACTCTCCGTAGCGGCGTAGCTAAACCCAGAAGGGAAAAGAAGAGAGAAATTAGCTTCGATAGGGATAACGAATGCTGCCCTCGCTTAACTTGGTGTCTTCTTGCATTCTTTTGGAGATGAAATTGATTATGCTCATTTGTCCTCGGTGTAGGTGAGATTTTATGGAGGAGCTGCATGTACCATTTACAAAACAGGTCCATCTGTTGGACCCTAACGTGTCGGGTACTGCAGTGTCTAAGAGACTTACTCTTGACCAGTGACATTACCCGGTGGGCATTTCATCCTGATGTGGGCATTTGGGTATGTCAGGTGGGCGCCAATGTTCATTATGTTTTGGGGGCTTCCCCGGGGGGGTAAAAGTTGTTGACCACAGGGGCGATGGGTGGTAACAGGAAAAGTTGGTTGACCAAGGGTGGGGGGGACAGGATAATCTGTAGCCACGCCCCAGGAAAATACATTTTATAGTTTAATCAAGGAAGTACATTTGTGAGCATGTAACTTGTGCTGTTGTGCCTGTAATAATATTTAAATTTTAAGTTGAATCCAGGCAAGGAGGCTCAACATTTTTCTTATACTGTAAATCTATGAGCTATTTGCTCAGGCTGCTTCGAAAATGACCGGCCATGTTTGTGTTAAAACATCAGGCCTGCGATTCCCAGGAATGAGAAATCATTCCTCCGCAGCCCCATAACAAAGGGTAGCATCTTTCATTTCATTACCGGGAAAATGATGGATGAAATGATAAAGCAATATAATTCATTTTCAGCGAACAACCCCTGCAGAACAGACAAACACCTGAGACTGGGGGAGACTGAGAGAGAGAGAGAAGGAGAGGGAAAAAGATAAAGAGAGCCTTAATAGGAGTCGACTCATCAGTACAGGAAATCATTTTCTTATTTCATAGTGCTTTTGCTTCACTGCATGACTGACAAACATGTAAAGAATCTCATAGATGGGACAGAATAACCAGCCACCGTCTCCCATTTTCCATGATACATAATGCAAACACACCCCAGAGGAATGAAGCTTGATGTTACGTAAATGAACAGGAAACACATTCTGCAAGTGAAAAGAAAATGATTCATTTGAAAAACATTTTTCGTCGTTTGAAGTTGCTTCCAGTTAATCCCCTGTGTGCCAAGATCACAAAAAAAAAACTTTATGCAACAGGCAAATCAGAAAAAAAAGCTTTTATTAATTAGAGGGGAAATATTTATCAATAAAAGTGCTTAATGAAGCGGACAGGTGTGCGTGCAGGTATGCATACAATTCTTTGCTACATTACAGAATACCAGACTGTACTCACAAATCATCCATTAGCATATTCATTTTTGCTCTGGAAACTGCAAGTCTGATGTAGCAGAGACGAGTCAAAGGCCAGAAGATCAAGACACATTCTGAATTCCATTTATTAGTAAACCAGTGGGGCCTTTTCAGGTTGCAAAGCCACCTGGGACTCGGAGAGTCCCGACAGATAATTAAATCACTGGCATGCACTAAGTGGAGCATGTCTCTGAGAATTCTCCATTGCACCACAGGACAGAAATGCCATGATAAGGCAATTAATTCCCCATAACGGTTAGCTAACTCATTTTCCCATGGCTCAGCAGAGAACCTGAGGGCCCTGGAGCTGTAAGCCTGGCAGATATTTAATTACAGACCTTAAAGTTGTCCCTTAATTCCTGCCATGAAGAGTGTGCTTAAAACAATGCCATGCAGAGAAGAGCACTGTATAATCATCAGTCAATGCCAGAGGTTAACAATACAGGGTGATTCAGAAGTCTGGAACCATCTGCATGGAAGTAACTGTTATGTAACCTTCATTGTTATTGCTGGTGTGTGATGACTTGCAGTGGTGTCTCTGTTGGTTGAAAGATCTATTCACGCATCTACAAACACATTGATGACTTAGGCATACGTCAACAACATGGGATTGTGTTTAACAGTGCTAACATGAATGTTCCCCTTATAAGAAGACCTATGACACATCAATGTACCTCATTCCCTCTTGGACTTGGGGAGGGAGACTGCTGACCCAGGGTTCTGACTGAATGTCTGTTTTTGTTCCTTCGGTTCCTGGACGCTGCGTTCCGGACGGAGACCTCCAGCCTGTAGTCAGGCAGCGCGTTTTGAATTCCGGTGGCGAACGGTGTCATGAATCCGGTGAATCTGAGCTGCCCAGCAAAGGGCGGGAACACCTGTTATCTGTGACACTGCCTCTCTGTGAGAAATCTCCCACAGAAGGGAAATCCAGAGACTCCAAGTGGTGTAAATAACTGTCTGTACTGATAAGTCACACACAACACCCTGGGTACGGTTATATGCATTGTAGTTCTGAATCCTGAATAATAATCGTACAGGATTAGTAGATAATGAGAATGAGAAATATATTTAGGTGTTCCTAGGCAACAGGACCATCAACGTGACTAAGGCCTCCATTTTGACCCGTTCAGACCTTGTAGTTGGGCCTTTGTAAACTGGCCAATAAGGACTTCTGCCACTTGAGATTTGAAACCCCACTTGATAAGCCCTTCAGGAGCTCTTGATTATCCGGACTACACCATCAAAGGTTTCAGCTGGAAAAACCATCCGAAAGCTTTTGGTTGTGTACCTGACAGCTTCCAGTCTCAGACAAAGATGTCCTGGGGCACTGAGGGTCAGCAGGAGAACCAGCTCATTACTTGTCCAGCTAAGAGTTCTGCTAATTTACCACCACCAATGCCAAGATAATGCCCATGTCAATTTGCTTTCTTTCTGTGGTCTAGTAGGACATGGTTGCGAACCCTCGCGCATCTGGCGTGACCCTCACGCTCACACAAGCAATCTCATGGCAAATTTATATTATTCCATCATAAACCTAAAATTAGCTACATCAAAAGCGCTGGAGTAGTTTGCAATCCTCACAGTCTATTTACAGGGTAATAAAAGTTACCTACATATAAATGTGTGTGCATGTGTGAGCTGACTGAAAATGTCATGCCAGGCAGCTGACCAAAGTTGGCACCCCTGGTAGGAGTTGGTTGTATTTCACTCTCACTTGTGCGTGAGATGCTCAGAAATCTCCAGCAAAGTACAACAACAACAACAACCACAGCATCAACAACAGAAGCCATGAAGCTCCAACAGTCCAAAATCTTGACTGTTGACTTGTCGCCTCTTTTGGTAGAAATGTAACCACAGGCATAGAGTGCAGACATGACGTAAACACGTATTATCGTATGATGAGAGACCTGTACCGCTTTTCTTAGCAAAACACATCCTCTCGTACTTGTTCAACAGTGATCGGGTGTCTGCCTTCAAATGCTGTCTCATCTTTTTTCTGTTGTTTGCTGTCTGTGATTTTTTTTTTGTCCTGTCACGTACATTGCTGACACTGGAGGTTACTCTTCAGAATCTGACACCGCTGACCAAGGCTCCCCAGTTCCTTCGACAAACAAAACAAGCCGAGTCGACTCCTCGGGCTTACAGGTCATATCCAGTGTGAGATCTGACAAGATGTGGAGAGATGTTTACTCTCCTATCTCCTTGAAAGGTGAAGAGCTGTTAGCCACAGGTATCATCTGAAGTGAACTCACCAGGTACTACTGGGGTTTCATGAGGGCTGGTAGTGGAATAAACAACTTTCCAGAGCTGCTGTCCTTTGTGTGGGGGGGGGAGGTGGATGGTGGATGGTAGTTGCTATATAATGACAGAAACAAATTTTAGTTGCATGCTAACTTAGCACATGCCTGTATTAGTTGATGACATTCAGCTAAGTCTTATCAAGAACTTGATAAATGACACCCAGCTTGGAAAATATGGGTGTTTTTAATAACCTAATAGAGTGTGTCCAATTACTCTAATGTTCCCATCTTGATAAATAGGCCAACTGTGAGGAGAAGGCCTCAGGTCTCGGTGTGAGGAAGCGTCACCCTCAGATCAGCCTGTTTTCTTTGTGTGTGGGAGTCTGAATACTGACTGGCCTCTAGGCGTTGGCTGCAGATACTTTCGGCTCGTTCCTATGTTCCACTGCAGTGCCGCCCCACCCGCACCTCCAGTACTGTCCAGCAGCCGCATTCCTGGAAGGAATCCCCACCCGCCAGCCCCCCTGCCCCCTTCCAACATGCCTGTATATCTCCTTACCGCATTCCTCCAATTTTTGGCACCCACTTACAGGCCGATAAGTAGGACAAGTGCTGCTTCTTTTACAGATCCTTCTGCTGAGCTAGCAGTGTCCCGTGGTAAATCAACCACATAGCCATGCACCCCTACATCTGTGTTCATGGACTCATCCATCCCATACGTCGCCCTAGTCTATGAGTAGAGGGGATGGCACGGTCCATTTCAGGTGGGGGACTCCATTGACCTGAATTATTCGTATCGATTTTCTCCAACTGTCCCTTGTCTCTGAAGTTTTTTTTTTCTTCACACAAGTACCATGTTCTGTTTTGTTTTGGCTTCAGTGACCTAAGGATGTGCTGAGGAATACAATGTTTTTTTTCCCTGTCACAATAGCAATTTTACATTTTCCTGCCCTGAAGGTCTTCTGTCATCTCATTCCCCACCCTCCTCCCGTCAGCTGGTGAAAAGGGAACACCTAAAAAAAAAAATCAATATGCTACTTAAATCATGCATCACCCAGATCTTTCCCACTTCCTGCACAAATTTCTGGTACCAGTTTTCTACATTGCACAATAGAGGCTTTGGTTTCACAATAGACGACAAAGGTGGATATTCTGGGCATTTTATTTTCCATCTATTCCATCTATATTCCATTATATTCCATCTACTAGGCTCTGACCTATTCATTTTTTCCAATAAGTAAATGAATCAACAACTTGTCATTTTCAGTATCGCAGGTCAAATTTGAAAGACAAGCCTACAGCAGGGCAACAAACCAAAACTGAAATTATAAATGATGCAGGAAGTTTCGCTTTTCAGAGCCTCAAGAGATGCAACTGATTTCCGTGGCCATCTCGTCTGTCCGCGGCAAATCCCGAAAGATGGTGAATGATATTCCCCACCGCGTGCCACACCTTGTCGCTATCTCTTCTTTCTTTCGGATGCCAGGACACCACACAAGCGGCGAGCAGGATGAGCTCATTTGTGCTGCCTCAGGAGGAGGAATGAGAGCAGGTAGGCCAGACCCACACCTCTACTTCGGCACGCCAGGACGAGGCCGCTGTGTCCAATGCACGTATACTTGATAATGGATATACACATTCTGTAATTAGGCATGCACTTTTTTCCATTCCATTTTTCTATTTTTCCATTCCGGATGTCATTTTAAGATACATTCACTTGTCAGACTCAATTCTGGCAGCGATGGAGCCTGTGATTTGAGGTAGATGCACTGGGAGTGTTTCTGGTCCTTTGGCAAATGGAAAACCAAATTAACTGTCCCACACAGGAGACCTAAACGGTGCTACGAGTGTGTGTGTTACCCTCAGCTGTTACATCCAGATGGTTTTTCTTAGTAATTTCCTTTTGAGACTCCTCCCTTTCCTTGGAGTCTTGTCCGCTTCCGTTTTTACATCTCTGAGGGCACCAATCTGGCCACTGAATGACTGACTGCGACTCCTTTATGTATCTTAAAGCAACAGCTGCTTCTTCTTATGTTTACAAAGCACTGGACAGCAAAAACTGCTTTTTGGTATGTTTTCAGAATAGCGGACTGCATTAACCCTGCCCTTCTGAGCCTTAGACATTTAGTTTTATATACTGGTGTCTGGTGACGTTTGTGACTTTGGTGAACCATTGGAGAGTGACTGGAACCGTCCAAATTTCCAAAGTTTCAAATCCACTCATGCCTCTTTAGAGATGGATGTCGTTAAACTGCCTTGGAAAGTTGAAAGTAAACAAACAGGCTTGCAGTAATTCACCAGTTCATGACGTGTAATTAAAATCTGCCAGGATTACATTTCAAAGGAAGTTTTGTGCCTCCTCCCTTCTGTAACTTTCAATGAGTCACCGCATAGATGAAACAGATGGAAGAAATAGGAAAAAAATCCTATTACACAGCATCTGGGCTTTATTTAGCATGGGCAGCAGACAAATTAATAAAAAAAAATGTCCCGTTGGGGTCCGAAGAGCCTTGTAAGATCAGCTTTGTGTCGTGGGTATATGTGTGTGGCCTAGGAAGATGATCACAAATGTGTGGGACTCTCTGGGGTGGGGGTGCCTCCAATGTCGAAAAGCATGATGCTATTCTGGGTGTGACTGGGGAGATTGCATCAATTTCCTTACTAAACACATGTCCAAATGTAGATTAAACAACTACTAGATTCCTAATTCTTGGACTGCGGATCTCACAGCACTTGCCTGACTGACATATTGGACTGTAAATAAATGTAAACATTTTGAAAGCAATTGAAGCGTTTTCATGTGTCCTTCTCTTCAAAAGAAATTGATGCTAAACTGCCCTAGATCAGTCTGATGGCTGAAAGTTAAAAAAAATGGTTCCATTTTGCTCTTTGAAGCAGTGGGCCAGTGTTATCCTAAAAGAACCTCAGAAGGAGGGACATCTGATTGGCCCACCAACCTGCGGCTTTTGTCTCTGATTGGCCCACCAACCTGCGAGTTTTGTGTCTGATTGGCCCATCAGCCTGCGAGTTTTGTGTCTGATTGACCCATCGGCCTGTGAGTTTTGCTTGTGTTTAGCCTATCACCTGCGAGTTTTGTGTCTGATTGGCCCATTGGCCTGTGAGTTTTGCCTGTGTTTAGCCTATCACCTGTGAGTTTTGCATCTGACTGGCCCACCAATCTGCAAGTTTTGCATATCATTTATCATCATTCCAAGGATCACTGAGCTACCCTCTTACAAAGAGCCTCCAGAGGCCCGAAGCTCTGCAAAAGAACATACCAAAAGCCCACACTAATTGAGAACTGCTCTCCGCGGTTCCTTTGACGCAGGAAAAAGGGGTTGAACTGCGATTTTGGGGCAACCGCGGTTAAAACAGTCCCGGACTCACATGCTGATTAGTGCAGCTGGGAGAGGCAGGCAGCTGCTGCAAGACAATCGGTTGCCAGGCAACAGCATGTTGGAGCGGCAGGTATGTCACCCGGCCATTCGGAGACAGCTCAAGGGACCTGTCTGTCACCCGCTCCTGCCAGGGCTTTTATTAGAAGGCAAAGTGGGGCGTTGAGGGCTGCAAGTGTAACTGTACAAGGGGTACAGAGAATGCTAATGGCGGCCCGCAGAGAGAATTCATAGTAAAAGTGGCAACATTTTTCAATTTCCTTTATAAAACTGGCAAAACACACACACACACACACACCAAAGTGCCTCATCCTGAAGAACCACACATGATCACTCAGACTTCTTCATGAAGTGTCAGATCCAAACCCATACTACAAAGTTCTGTCCAAAATATGATAACTGTCCCTTAATAATACATGGATGTCTTTCTATGTAAAAAAGAAAAGGAATGTCTGGGATCGTAGTAATATCCTTCTGAAATATACATAAGAAAATAAGACGCATGGTATAGAATTACTTTCCCTTAATAATACATGGATGTCTTGCTATATTAATGCGCAGGGTTGGGGTTGGCACAGTGGTGCGGTGCTTAGTGCTGCTGTCTCACACCTCTGGGACGCAGGTTCAAGTCTCAGATCTACATGTGTGGAGGTTGCATGCCTTCCCTGTATCTTCATGGGGCCTTCAGCCCACCCCTGTGCCCCCCCCCCAAAAAAAGAACATGCTAAGGCAAATTGGAATAACCAAACTGCAAAGTGTGTGCCTGCCCTGCACTGGGCTGCCCCCCCCCCCCCCCATCCTGGGCTATTTCCTATCCCACACCCACAGGCTCTGAACACCCGTGACCCTGCTCAATGCAGGCAGCTATAGAAGATGGATAGAATTGCAAAAGAGCTGAGCTATTTCAGCATGGTAAAGGCTCCACTTAACCAGCCTCCTGTGTCATAGATGGATCCCTGTATGTCATCCTGAACCTGGAGATTTGTTCCAATAAGCGGGGATTTTTTCTGTGGTGTGGGACTGGAGTGCAGGGGGGTCTCCATTACATTAAACATGACCAGCTAGTGGATAAGCATCACCCTTTATAGCTTTCATATATATATATGTATCACAATCAGAATATATATATATATATATATATATAGATATATATATAGATATATATATATATTAGTGCTGTCAAATGATTAAAATTTTTAATCAGATTAATCACAGGGTTACTGTGGATTAATTTTGATTAATCACGATTAAATATCATTCAT
>JAODJU010000114.1:376698-396011 GCA_026776725.1 Gnathonemus echidnorhynchus
TTTGAGTCATTCTGCGCTGCAGATGGGTTAATTGCGTTAAAACTTTTAATCAGATTAATCATGATGATGGATTAATCTGCGTTAACCCGTTAATTTTGACAGCCCTAATATATATATATATATATATATATATATATATATACACACACACACACAGACCCTTTTATATGTGTGTGTGTGTGTGTGAGTGTTCGTGTTATATTTATATTACATTCTGGGGGCCAAATGTTCCCCACAATGTGATAACAACCTGTCATTTTGAAATTGTGGCAACAAAGATCTGTGAATGTAATTAAAAAAGCAAAAATGCCTATTTGGCTACTTATGGTTAAGGTTGTCATGTTGGGATTAGGGTTTTCCCTATAGAAATGAGAGTCCCCACAAAGATATAATTACAAACCTGTGTGTGTGTGTGTACAGTAATTCTATCTCTGGTCCTTTGTCTGTTTTGTCTGGCTGATCTAACCTGATCCTCACCACATTCTTCTCTTTTTTTTCATGCCCTCTGTATGTCTGAACATATTTTCGGGCAAAGTTTTACATTACTAGAATGCTGACACGTTTGTTACCGGGATGTTTTCCACAGCACCTGGTTCCAGATAATGTCCCCGAAGAGAGCTTCCCTCGCACAGGTAGAACTTTGTAGTCAGATGTGGTTTATTTCAGAGGCAGGCAGCTGTCTGGTCTATCAGCATGCTGTCCTCAAATGCAAAATGCAGCCACTGCTTCAGACCTCCCTCACTTGGGGCTCGTCGTGGATGTTCCTGGAAAAGTGCACCTGTTTTCCTGTCTGGCCTTTTCAGGAAGGTCACATCTGCATCAGCACGCCGTTAGTGGAAAATCGCAACCTCAGTCGCTCACTTAAAAAAAACGGAACCTTCTTTCGTGGGAATTATTTTAAGTGCAGCCAGGATTCTGAACCCAAAAACAAAACAAAGTCAGACTGAAGATCGGGCTCAGCGGGAATTAAAAAGGCGGCCTCAGCCTAACCAGTGTGGCACTTCAGCTTAGGCTAAAATAAGGAGCAGCCCACAGTAGCTGTGTGAAAATACTACAAAAAAATCCGGCCTCGAAATATATTGAAATGGATTAGATCAAACTACGGTTCCTGCTCAGATAAAAAATTAATGCCTAATGTAAGATAAAAACTGTCATTCTCAAAATCCGACACACTCCCTGCTTGCACATCTCTTTATGGGTAATATCTTGGACAAGAAAATTCTTATGCTAATCAAAGATTAGTTTTACATTTGATCTTCAGAAAAATGGCAGACATTCATGAATGTGGTACTGACTATACCACTAAACTGTACTACACTATACTATACACTACATACACACACATACACATACACACAGGTTTGTAATTATATCTTTGTGGGGACTCTCCATTCATTTATATGTGGAAAACTCTTATCCCAACATGACGACCTTAACCCCTACCCAGCCCTAACCTTAACCATACGTAACAAAACAAAATACAGGACAAAATGCAGGAATTTTTGATTGCATTCACAGATCTTTGTGGGGACCTGAAAAATGATCCACACAACGTCAAAATAACAGGTTTCTATTACACTGTGGGGAACATAAAGCGCTTATTAAATCTGGATGGTTGGGTAGATCAGTTTCGGACATAATAACAGGTTTTCCTGTTCTTAGGACAGCATGGAACTCTCTTCTCTTGTTGAATTAAAAGACAGATCAGGATACTCTGTTGCAGAGGAAGATCCAAGCTCAAGTACCGCTTGGTAGCTGAACACCATAGTGAGGAGGTGCAGGCAGCGGGAAGCAAAGACAACAAGGATTATTAGAAGACCCTACTAAGGCACAGCAGAAAATCAGAAGGTTGCTGAGCTCAGCGGGTTTTGTCTTGAACCAAAGAAATATGGAATTCTCAGAATTCCAATTGGTGGAAAAGACAAGAAAATGGTGGTGATTCGTTAAAAAAAAAAACAAAAAAAAAACACCCAAAACTTCTGGCAGAAAAAGAAAGAGAAAATGCTTATGGTGGATCTCCTGCCCTTGTGAATCCATTCACACTCTCACAGCATGTGAGACTTGGAGAGAGATGTGGAAATGGTGCTGAGTTAGTGGGCGGGACTCACAACGGCACTGAGAATCAGTGTGAAATGTGACATCGGAGTGTTACTCAACAAGGCTGGTAAAGCCCACCTCGAATCCATCAATCCCTCAGCGCCTTTGAGACACGCTACCCAGACCGTCACGATTCTGGTCCCACATGTCGTCGACATGAACACCACACACGCAAGCTGTGATTAAGGAGCACAAATAAGTATCTCGGCAGATGGAAGCTAATTTGTAGAGACCAGGTGTTGCCTGTTAGCTGGCAAGAAGAAATTTGATTCATGTACACGAATATGAGGGAGATACGTTATATCCGTCTGCCCCAAATCTCACATTGAGGTCATTATCATCAGGCCCACCGTCGTGGAGGGATACCAAGGGAATTTGTCCCAGTCCGGGCCCAGGTGGGAAGGGCTGTATGTCATGAGGGCCCGGATGAAGTCATTTTGGCCCTGGCCCAGGAATTCTGCGTGGTGGGTCTGATTATCGTGTCTCAATGAGTTTTACTATCGCTACTGTCCCGTTCTGGTTATCTTCACTGGTAGGCACTCTTTAGCTAGCGGGACCCTGCACTGCGTGCATGCGGCCACAATTTTAGAGCCATGACCATCTATAGGAGTCCGGTTTGAACTAGGATATTTTGCCAAGTTGGGGGAGGGCAGTTGGCAGAGTGCCCTCTGCGATGAATTTTGCCCGGTGATAGTTTTTGCTGACCAGGGAGCTGACCTGCACTTTGGCAATGCGAGGCCTTCAGTGGACTAAGCTAATGGTCGTTGACAGCAAAGAACCGACGCGTCACAGCTGGACAGGGGCCAGAGCACAAGGGGTCCTGGGCTGCCATCCACCTCTGTGTCACAGATCATCGTGGAGAGCATTTCTGCCCAGAAGATGAAATGGAATAGGGGGAGATAAAACAGGAACACCGTGAGTAGTATCACTTGTCCTCTCCCACTGCCGTAAATCCTGGATGACAGTGCCTTCAGATTCGGGAAAACAGAATCAAAGAAGCGTACGTGATGTACTACCCCCCCCGCCTTCTCAGAGTGGTACATCCCCTAATAATCTCCATTGAAACGTGTTACGCGCTGTACAGCGCCCCCCGGAGCACGCCTCCGCTGACACGCTGTGTGCCGGGCACGTGTGGGACCAGATGTTGTTTATGGGATCCGGCTCCTTTTGAAGTCGAAACTTTGCCGCCGCTCTTCCTGCCTTCGGCCCCCAGAGGGCCTCGTCAGCCCCCGGCGCCTCTGCCTTCTAAGCAGCGGGTTATTAGCCACTGCTGACGGAGAAAAGGACATGAGATGTGCACCACGGGAGAGGACGCTGAGCCAGTGTCACTGTGGTTATGGGAACGGTGCTCGCTGGTTCAGATCTGAAGGGTAGTTCTGTCATAGCCTTGAAAAATATTGGGCTGTATAACTGGATTAGTAAACACAGGGGTACCCCTAGAGATTTTGGGCCCCAGGAAAGCATGTTATATTGGACCTTCTCCACAGATCAGTCAAATTTTTTTTAATTTCTTGGAATCATCCTAACTTTCCTTTACTTTATGGCACCACTGGACAAGCAGGTTGGGACAGTGTGTGGCTCAGGGGGTTAGGTTACTGTTTCAGTGATCAGAAGGTTGTTGGTTTAAATCCCAAGGTCAGTAACATGAGAGTGCTTTTTCAAAAAGCAACCCACTTTGGGTAAAAGCATATGCTACATAAATGTAACTAATTCCTCATGAAATTCAGTTGCAAATTTATGAGCATTTTTATGACCTACTCTAAAGTCAGGCTTCCTCGTGTTACAGGACTGGGAACTGAAACTCACTCAGTCCTCATGTAATCCAACGAAAAGCATTTGTTACATTTTTAAAATTACTTTCAAAGTTACTCAGAGAAAATTTTTCAAAAACATACCCCATGGACTGACTGAGTTTTGCAAGCTTGCTCTTCAGTTATAAGCAAATGTCTGCTCTTACAATCAATAATATTGCTGTAAGATTGCAGAGATGTTATGATGGTGCCACCATAGAAACAACACGTCAGCTGATAAAACAGCGTCATCCGTCGCCGTCTCAGAAGTGCTCCTCTAATGCCTCTTCTCTCAGCCCCGCCCCTTTAATCTCGCCAGCCACCCTCCCCAGCGTGTGCCTCTCAGGCCGCTGGGTCTTCATGTCCTCCTCTGCTTCTCGCTTCATAAAGGCTTCCACTTCAAAGCCATGTTTACACCTTCTGAGTCGTCTATTCAGATGCCTGCTCATCTGTCCTTACTCTCAGCTGCGTCTTCTGTCCCTGCTCCAGAATACAGACCATCCTCTGCCTGCCAGTCTACATCCTCACCATCCAATTCTCTGACTGCTTCCTCATACATTTTTTCTCTCCCCTCTATGATCTTCCCTCACTCTCTCTCCACTATTATTTGTATCTGTTCTTCTTTTTCCTTTCTCTCTCTTTTTTTTTCATAAAGTCTTGACTTCTCTAGAATCTCTCCTTTTTTGGGACCAGTCTCGTCTTTTTGAGTTCCATTTTCTCCTGTCTCCATTTATAATTTATCAATGTATCATATTGATTTATTGACCTTGCCTTCTGCACCCTTTCTCGGCTGCTCAAAGGCCTCTGCATGTTCTTTGCTGTCGTATGAGTGTCTGTCCTCTTTTCATGTGGCTGAATTTTAAAAGGAATGAGACACAGCAGTGTAAACGGCTCACACGGAAGCATGATCACCTGTGCCGATGCATACCCAGCATGGCTACCACCTGTGTGAAACATGGAGGCTCCGTTATCCAGCATTTTCATTGGTAAACAACAATTTTATTTCATTATTTACATCTACCCATCTATTTGCCATACGCACTTATATACATTCCTGTGTTATGAACGTGTTATGTTGCGATAATGGATGAAATCAGGTGAAACTAGCTATTTAACCCATTTAATGAGCAGTTCCGCTAACGACGTTCACTGACATCACTTGCTAAAAATGTAACCGGGGATCTTGGAGGGAGCAAAAATGTGCACTGAGTGGGCCACTGAGGACCAGACTGGGAAAACAACGCTGTACTGGATAAGCAGTTATGGAACACAGTCAATTATAAAGTATCCTAATTCTTCTGCTTCATTTCTTTAATATAATACTTGTGATGTCACAGCATACACTGTAATTGCTTTGTGTTTACTACTAAGCGCTATTTATGCTTATAAATATAAATATGCTGTACAGGGATTATTAGAGGGTGGATGCATGGATGGACAAGAGACAAATTGTTACACGTCACATGTAACATTCAAGACTTAAACTTTCAAAGGGCTATTACTGGAAAGAATTTACAATCCAGCACAGCTGGGAAAAATGAGAAGCCGTACAGAAGCCAACCAACCTAAAATAATCCATGACAAATAATACAAATATATGGGGAAAATGAACAACCACTTTTTGGGATGGTGTTAGTAAAAGGAATGTTATTTTTTTGTTGCTGTTTTTATAATGCGTTCGTTTTTGGCCAACAGATGAGTCAAGAATGGACCGTCCTGAATCGAGATGCTGTTAAAGTCGACGTTTTCTCCAACAGGACCTGTCACTCTGCTGCTTCTGACATCCCAGCTTGTAAATGCTACTCAATGGAAGTCAGAATTTCATTTTAAACCATTACATATTCCTTGTATAGCTCTTCCCACTCATAAATCTTGAATTATTAATCAAACCTCTCACTCCCAACCTTTCCTTGCTTTTATTTATGCATTGCTTTCGGTCCCACTTCCTTTAGGGAAAAAATAATTATACAAGGACACGGGCAGCCAAAAATCAAATCGAGATACACATGAGATAATCAGCGTTGCCCCGCTTTCCCTAATCAGCGACTGCTTTTACATCTTAAAACCCTTATCGATAAGAAAACCCATGTTGGCATATCTCCCGCTGGATTTTCTCTGGGTGTAATTCTCATTGTACATGTTGTTTAGCTCGATAAGACTGTTATGATGTCATAGCTGGATGTGATATCACGCCTGGCAAACATTGGTTAATGACAAACATAATAAAACCGGCACCCATCTATACATTAAAAGCATATGTGCTCCATAATATCTTAAATCACTTCATTTTATTCAGAAATTAAACCGACACTGTAAAACTTTCTAACACAACCTTTATATCTGCAATATATTATCCACTTTGCTGGCCTACACATAACTGTTCAGTGATACATCAGTTTTTGTTAAGAAACAGTTCTCAAACAACATGGTAGCAATTCAGAAGTATAGCTTATCTCGGCTGAAGATACATGTAGATCTTTTATCCTGTCAGTGCAGGTCTTCTTAGTTGGTGGTTATTATGGCAAATTGATCACTGTTGTGAATGTTAGCAATTCACCAAGCCAAAATAAACCTTGCATAGTGTTTGTTTGGTGCCTAAAGGCATCACACCTGCAAAATGCTGTTTTCATTTGAGGCAGCAATCTAGTTCAAACAATGATGAAATATGAAAAAATATGTGTAGAATCTTCTGTATTTGGGGACCCATGTTGACTCATTTTATTTTTCACGAGGAACGTGGGAGATCATGTGTGAACTGTAACACGCTGGAGAAATGTTGTTACAGTAGAATTAATTTACATCTCCCCATGGAGAGAAACACTCCAAGAAAAAGTGCGCAGATTTGTTTATGAGGAGGAGAGAGTTTAAATCTGGACATGAGTGTTCTCAAGTGGAGCAGGCTGACAGCGTTTCACGTTATCTGCTATGACATGACGCAAATGTGGAGGTTATAGACTGGAAATCAAAGGAAGTTTGATTCCGGGGATTTTTTTCCCCTGATGTACGAGATGTGGGAGAAGAGGGAAGTTTGACGGACAGAGCGTTCGTCTGCTTTGAGAACGCACAGTTTTGTCAGGAACTGAATAGTTTGAATTTTATCCTTTCTAAAGCCCTCAGGTGCCAA
This sequence comes from Gnathonemus echidnorhynchus, assembly GCA_026776725.1. Lineage (NCBI taxonomy): Eukaryota > Metazoa > Chordata > Actinopteri > Osteoglossiformes > Mormyridae > Gnathonemus > Gnathonemus echidnorhynchus. Next base: position 383,710 of record JAODJU010000114.1, read on the forward strand.
TACACATGTCCTTGATACCCATTATAACACCATAAAGAAACAAATTTCTCACCTGAATTATGGGTCCACTGAGCAGAGAGAGTTTTGCTAGTTACATTTTGAGACAATTATAGCTCTGGAAAAAATTAAGAGACCACAGCACAGTTTTTCACTCATTTCTCAATTTATTGGTGTGCGTCTGTGAATAATATGTATCTATACAATTTTTTTGCACACTGCAGCCTGGTTCTTCTCTGTTTCTCATTGATTTCTCTAATGAAGGGCTTCTTCCTTGCTTTATAGGACTTCAGTCCTGCTTCTAGGAGCCTGATATGCACTGTCCTAGCAGTGCATTTCACACTTGTGCTTAATGTTTCCCATTCCTTTTGAAGGTCATTAGATGTCATCCTACGATTCATGAGAAACCGTCAGATAAATTAAGGGTCATCTCTGCAATTAGAATGTCGCTTCCGATTGTGCCGAATACTCTTTTTAGCTCTACTGTTCTATTGCAAAGGACACTATTAGCCTGGTTCTCTCATGTAAGAACTTCCATACACCTGATGATACTAACAGGCGATGTGCCCCTCAGAGAGATGTGGATATTCACACTCTCCAGAGCCCACAGAGACACTGCCGATACATAGAGCCGTGGAAGAGCCTGCAGGCAGCTCCTTCATGGACAGCAGGGCCCTGGAGCTCCTGCGGATGGCTGGGACTCGTCCCCCTTTGTGTTCCAGCACCGTCTCGATTATGCCTAGCCACAAATGGCCGCTCGACCCGCTCCCTGATGATGCAGTCACTGTCACTTAATATCTACCTATGCCCATCCGAAAGCCACCGAAGTAACTCAGGACACGTCCAATCCAAAGTTCAGAAGCTGACCCAAAAAAGAGTGGTACCCTCTACCCCATCCCTCGACATTCCTTTCCAAGGTAAGCCCACCCTCAAGGGACTCTGTTGGTTTCTGGTAGCTGAAGCTGAAGCTCATGAGCTCTGCACTCTGCTCCGTTCATATCAGTTGTCTTCTTGTACTGACCAGCTGTTGCTCATTTACCAAGTCCACGTTTCTATCCATTCACATATTGTGCATAACATCTTGTGATAAAAACACGGAAACGTAAAAGGAATCTGAAGTTCTCCCGTAATTAAATCAGAACGGTCTTCCACTGGAAGGTCCATCAGCACTGAAAACTTGGCAAGCAGGTCTACAGAGGGCTGCAGAGCAATCATTAACAAGAAGGCTCTACTGACGCGCTTGTCAAGGTCATCGTAAAATCACACGCAGGGTATTTAAACACAAATCATACCCAGTGCTCTGCCCAGGAGTTAATTTGTCCATCCATCCATCCATCCCTGCTTATCTACTATAAGGCCCTAGAAAGCTTGGCACCTATTCCAGGATGCAGAGAACACCATAGAGAGGATGCCAGTCCATCACAGAAGATTCCTACACAAATATCAAAAAAGTTTCACATTAAAAAATAAAGTTATAACTGGCTACCTCTTACAGCTTCAGTAAATTTTCAATCCTTCCGTCACTATTTCAATTTCAGCATATAATAAATGTAAAAATGATTACATATTAAGTCGCTTTGTGGACCTGATTTAAGGCAATTAAACTTCTAAATACAAAATGTCAAGTTGCTAGGGGAAAAGCCTTGTTCCTGGCTTGAACCATGCAGGGGATCTGAGTGTTATAAGAGTTATGAAAGGACAGCACAGTATCAGAGCCCTAATACTGATATTAAAAAAAAAGAAAATGCAAAGGAAATATATTACTAATTCAGCTAACATTTCAGTATTTAACCACAGGCATTTAAACAAAGAATCTGAAAATGTACATTATCACTTTAATGGGCACAATTAAGCATTGTTCATTTGCTTAGCAGAACCTGATTAGAAACATTAAAAACAGTTACGAGGCCCTCTGGAAAATTCAGTGTGGTTTAGCATTTTGGCCTGGAAGGGTAATATATTTAGATGAGGCTGAAGAATTTACAAAGTGCATATGTGAATGGTGCGGAGTGAGGATGTACGATTTTCACAAAAAAGCCGTGCTGAAAAGTAGCGATTCACAAAGACGGGAAAATGTCAGGAAAGTTTTCAAAGAGCATACTCTGACATGCCGTTTTTGAACAGTAAAGCTCCCCACTGATTGCATGATGAAAGTGCAGTGTTTTGTGTACTTGTATGTGTCAAAGAGGAGTTAAAGTTCCCACAGATTTTCCTGCAAAATCACAGAGGAAAAATAACAGTCCATCTTTACATGCCACATTATCTAATTTTTTCCAGGGCAATTGAGCCACCAGTGGGAATCTCTCCATACCTCTGAGCTAAACGTCACACCACAAGGTTACCAAGAAATAGCTCTGATGCCTTGATTCTGATTGCAGTGGGAACAGTCCTGGCCAAATCAACATATTTCCATATCAGTTTCCAGAAATTTCCCTGGGTCACTTTCAGGCAGGTGACTGACACATCGAATGAGTCAGCTGTGTTTCTAAGGTGCGGCAATGCGACAGCAGAAGATGACAGGTATTCTTCAGCTCGCCTGAATAGTCTTTGTGGTATGACACACCAAAGATGCCGGTTTAAAAGCCCGGAATGTTCTGTTGAGCAACGTGGACAAGTGGAAAATACCTTCTTGACTGGTTATTTAAAATTTAATCCCAAACTCCAGCAAAAAGTTATCTGAATCACATACTTGAATTGAACTCTCCCATTTTGTGAAAATGTACTTCCAGAATAAAGGTGTGATATGAGTTTGGGTAGTTTACGTTCTGTTGGGAGAATTGCAGTAATACTTCCTCACTCCTAAATCAGGCGTCTAGACGTTCCCAGCTTTGAAAGCACTTTCTCCAGGCACTGCAAGAACACAATATGCCATCTGAAACACAATTTTCGTCTGATGTTCCTTAGTGAAAACGTGCTGATTTTTCTTACTGTCATTGTAAGGGTACAATTTTGTGTGTTTGTTTCCATCAGTCATAGTGCTCCTTCTGGATTACCTCTTGTACTTTTGGTTATGAACAGTGAACAGTAAGGAATTATGAAATGATACTGAATGATACAATTAGGGCCGTTCAAAATAACTTACTGTTGTATTTCTGGAGATTCTCGGTAATGCAGACATTATAATCCTGGGATCAAAAATTGAACTCATCAGCCTGCACTGACAGACAGCATAATCTTCTGAGAGTTTGCTGCCTCCTTCTGATGCTAATTCCTCTATTTGTACAAGAAGAAAGTGACTTTTTAAAATCTGTAGGTCCGTAGGCACTTTGTAAGCTCATCTTTATGATTCTTCTCCTCAGCAATAATGTCACACAGAATGACACAGTTCGCCCTGACTTAAGAAACGTATCGATCCCTGCGACCACGGTAATTTAAGATCCAAAAAAGATCTGCATTAATTGACTTCTTTTGCTCATAGATAAGTGCGCAAAAGATGTCATGTATAAAAAAAGCTTTGCAGTTGCCTGAGCCCAACGATTACAGGTCTCAGATGAAACAGGTGCATTTATCTGTAGTTCAAATTGTGTCATATTTCTACATCTTTGAAGAGCCCATTTCAACTAGTAATCATAAATACCATGGGAACACAGGTATGCTGGCATTTTTTTTGTCCAAGATTCAAACCAACAGCCTAGTAAATGGTAAAATGCTTCCATCACAGTGTTTCCCAATCCGGTCCTCTAGGACCCACAGACAGTCCACGTTTTTGCTCCCTCCCAGGTCTGTGGACTGTCTGGCAGGGAGCTGGGAAGAAGCAAAAATGCGAACCGTCTGGGGGTCTCCGAGGACCGGGTTGGGAAACAAAGAACACCGGTCTACAGCACTTTAGATGGAAATTACATAGATATTCATGGTGAATTTTGGTGCAGCGTATAAGTTCATTAAAGTGTTTCCTGAAGTTCCTTGATTATTCTGCCCTGGTGGCTGTGAATATTTCATTGTTTTAATAGTTGATGATATAACAACATAAATGATTATAAATCTGGTATGAACTTGGCAGATTAGTTTGCTTTGCACTAATATATTTAATAATTTTATATATTATTATAATAATTGTAATTAGGTAAATTCTTGAAAAAAATGGAAAATATTCTATATGTGTTAGAAGCGTAAAGGATCAGGATGTCTGTTGTCAAAAAAATCTCTCGTGTACAAAGTTTTGAGGCTTGTAGATAAGAGGAAGAAAAAATTCAATTCAAATTTTAGACCGTAAACTGACAAATACATCCAGTCTAAGGGGAGAACATGTCCGACCTGTACTGGAAATAACAACAAACTTATTTTAAAGGGGGAAAATTGACAATAAGGGCACAGTTTCTGCATTTCCAGCATGGAGACTAAGGCCTCAGTGGACTTTGAAATAACAAGGTCCCCCCCGTAGCGCCAAAAGCTTCACCTCTCCCACATATGGCCATCAGTACTGTATCCCTTTAGCCTAATCAGAACAACAATCAGCATGTGACCTGCAGCGACGGGTCACCATGGAAACCCCTCTAACCGGGAACCAGAATCCAGATTCCCGCTTAAGGCATGAATGGGCTCAGGTGAAATCGGAGTCTCCTATAGAAGGAAGTCAAGTGCAAAGAAAGCACATTGATGTAAAGAGGGCCCCCAGCTGAAACCAACAAGTCCGACCATGGACAGATGCACCCTGCACAATTCCTGTATTTCTGACAGGCTGTTGTCACATCATGTAATAACGACAGTGCTTCACCTACCCTGTGCAGAGGCACATTGGAATGCTTCTTATCACATATCCGAGCTTCTCTCCTTTGAGACACACACTTCACAGCAAAGCTTAATATCTGAGCATAGGGTCTGCCATTTATCCCAGCACCCGCGGAGCATTTCTCAGAGGTTAGGGGTCGTGCTCAAAGACCCAACAGAGATGTGGCTATTCTGCCGAGCATTGGATTCAAACCGGCGACCTTCCGATCACAGGCACAGAGGCCAATCCCGCTGCGGCACACGCCTAAATTCTCAGAGTTATCTCAACAAGTCATGGCAACACTGTCACTGGGAAAGAAATGTACTTCTTACTGACCCCAAGGTGTTTTATATATATATATATATATATATATACACACACACACACACACTCAGTGGCCAGTTTCTTTGGAAAACCTGTTTGTTAACAAAAACTCCCGTAACCAGTGAACCATGTAGCCACAGCTGGATACATACAGCACACAGACTGGGTCAGGAGGTTCTGCTCCTGTGTGGATAAGCATTAGGGTGGCTGTGAGTTGGAATGTGGAATCACTTGGTGCTTCCATCATCTCAGACACAGCCCCCTTTCGGGAGCATATCACCACAACACGCTATTCTTCAATAACTTTTTGTTTATGACTGTATTACATAACAGGCCGTACAGATACAGAAAGCGTAGAACGTTTCTTCACTGTATACTCTTCCCCAACCTATGGCAGGCTTTCTCAAATTAAAATCACTCACGTTACCAAGCATCGCAACATCTGCCCTCAGTCTGCGTGGTGTCTGGGTTTCGGATCGCTGTCATGCTGCGCGTTATCAAGCACGCCTCCAGAAGTACATTTAAGCTCTCTGGACAATTCAGGGCTGTCGACTCAAATAACTCATTTGCAAGCGCACTGACGACAGAAATGACTTAATTCTGCTCAGAAAATGGGGGTGGGGGGGTGAAGCTATTCATCACAGGCAACTCAGAATACATACATCAAAATACTGATTTCACGACGAAACAACAACAACAACAATGATACTAATTATAAGATTCCAATTAATCGCAAATCGGCTCAGGTTCAGTTCAACTGTTTTTTCCCCTGAAAGCTTTCATATTCATCAAACTTCTGCATTCCCTGCCGACATAAGTATTGTGACACATTAGCGCGATGCGGGAATCAAAAGCAAGCAGAGCAAAATGATCGAAAAGCAGATGTATGTAAAATATGGCGATTCAGTCGACACACAACCTGCAAGTATATTATGAACTATTAAGATTTGTTTATTTTTAATGATGTAAAATATGCGCATGTATAATTTACATCTCATCATTCATTATTAATTGCAGGAAAAGCTATTATTCTGGATGTTGTTATGTTTTTAATGATTGTTTTGAGGAAAGAATAAGGAATTTGGTTTAAAATACAAAATTCAAAAAGATGCATCAACATGAATCTTTTAGAGGGTATATGAAGTATAGTTATACGGAAAAACATGGCAATAACAAATAAGTCCGAGAAGCGGAAATTACTGCATCTGTTTCATCTCGCAGCGCAAGGAACACGCTGTGCTGTACCGGCAAACCTGGAGGCTTCTGGGTAGGATCTGACTGCCATAAAAGTAATGACAAGAAAACTAATCATCAGCATAACATCCGCTCATCAATCTTCCAATACAAGTCGTAGTAGGGCTGAAACATTCCCAGGCACCAGAGGACACGAGGAAGGGGACACCGTAGGCAGAATGACAGTTCTTTGCAATAATAATAATAATACATTGCCTTTAGTTTGAATATGCAGTGATGATTGGGTGCTGATTCCTCAGAAAATCTCAGTAAACATGCTTTTTTTGTTTTTATAGTCACAATAATTACACTTAATTGGTATTCCGTGTTAAATATTCTGAACAATTATACAGCCATTAAGGTTTTTTCCCCACAGATAAATGTGTGTACAAGAGAATATTACTGTCAAACTTAAACCCCAGTTTTTTCTGACCCCAACTTAAATATTCACATCGAAAAAAAGTGTTTTCCCCCCTCTATAGGCAGCGTAAAATGCTGAAGTGAAATTTCTCAGGCTAATGAGGGCATTTTGTAGAGGCAGTAAAACAGTAATTACTAAAAAAATTAGCTGACTTTGCTAATGAGAGTACAAATTGAGTAGGAAGGACACTTAACCCGAGAGTGGTAATACCTAAAAAAAATCACACAGGAGGTATAATTTTTTTCTTTCATAATGGAAGAAATGTCAATGCGATTTTCCACAGGGTAGAAACAAATCACAGAATTAACTGCATTCTAATGAAGAACATTTTTTCTGGAGGTCAAGAGAACATTTGAATGTGGCGGCATCAGTCAAGTAGAGTCTATGAAGGATCATCACACCATTAAGTAACACACGCCCATGAAGGATACACACATCACACACAGCACACTCACATCCCTCCACGTCTGCACATCTAGCTCTTTCACTTTTTGGATGTCTTATATACCTATCACGGCAGAATGGCTGGACTTTGGTGGTCCACACAAGCTGGCTTGTATGTGTGTGCATGGTTAGATCAGTCGGGGGAAATAAGCTGTAGACAGGCAAATAGATTTCTCTTTCTCTTTGTTCATTCGGTCTTCGTAATGTCACATGTCATTAAAACGCGGCTAAACAAACATGTAGTTGAGTCTTTGGTGTGATTTTGTCACTAAGTGGCCCTCTTGATTTTCTGCCGGCGCACCCACGCTATGGTTCGTGGCTCCGCTATTGTACTATACATCAGAGAGAGGGTCACGGTTTGTTCCTCTGGTGACACCAAGCCAAAGAAAAAAAAAATACGATTAATGGAACAAGCATTTTATGTGACATAAAATTTTAAAACACCCATTGAACTAGAAGACTTCAAAACAACATCACAAGGTTGAGAAATGCAGATCCGTCTTTCCGTTTCTTCCATAAAAACCACGGAGGTGCATTTTGTTGACCCTGCTTAGTCTTGTGGCATGCAGGCATGTCAGGGAATATTGTGTTTTCTCCCGTTTGAACATTTGTCTGCTTGTCTGAATGTACCATTGATTAATTGTACTACAACCACTCCTCGTTTAGTGACCGAGTAACGCCCCAATGACCTGGTCATTAAGTGAAAATCATGGTAGCCAAGTGTCGTACTACTTTACTTCAATCTTCCATACTATGTTTCTTTTATCCAAGGACACATTTTTAACATTTTGTTCTAACAACATTTCGTTTGGTTATTCTACTAAAAAAGATCTCTCCCACTCCGCCATGCACTGTTTTCAGACATACGAAATTTGGTCATAAATGCCTGCATTTGTTAGAAAAATAAAATGCATCGTACGTATAATCTTATTGGCTGATCCCTCCCTCTGGACTTAGATTAAAGGTATCCTTCTAGTAGGTGAGGGGCATGCTAGCGGTAGGGTATGAGCAGAATGCTCCGACAAAATTATACAAAATTAAAATATTGTATGTCAAGTTTTTCTATATACAACGTTTTTCTGCAGTCATATGTATATTAGAGGGAACTGTACAGCTATTGTGTCTTCCTCTCATATGCTAGCGTATGACAAATTTCCCAATACGTGCTGTAGACACCAGCCTGTATAATAATAAGAATCAGAATCCTTATTACCACACGACTGAAGCCGGTGGAAATTTTCGTCGGCACAGCTTGCCACAGTTGGATACACCATGACAACAGACAGCTGACAATTAGGGCAATAGTGCGGACAGAGAATAAATATAATATACACAACAGGGAGAGGTAATGCAATGTATAAGTACAGTAGTTTGTGCAAATTCAAGTAGTGCAGTGTGATAAATACAGTAGTTGGTGCAACCTGCTAAATCGGCTTCTCATTTTCCGAATATATTTATTCGACACAGACAGAGTCGTCCATGCTATGCGGGCGATGCGGAAGCCCCCGGAGACACACCTGTGGCCCGCTGGAGGTTCCCGTCAGAACTGACGCCACATTAAGGCTGCAGCCTCCTTCCCGCCACGGCAGACGGAGGACGGAAATAAGCAGCGAACGCCGTCAAGCTGCTGCCAAGGGATTCCCCTCGCGTGGCCAGCGCGTGTCAGCACCGCGCGCCCTGCCCGCGCGGCATCCCGCCGCCATCGAGTTGGTCTGCAGGAGGAGCAGATGCGGTGGCAGATGTTTGGAGATGGGCGGGAAGGATAGGTGAGCGGCCACCGCGGATCCGAGACGCCCCCGGCACCAGAACCCCCATTTTCGACGCGCTGACAGGCTGACGTGTAGTGAGTAAACAGGAGCGCACCCCGTGCACAGTTGGCTGATTCTACCCTGGGGATTGGATTCTGCTGAAGGTCCAGCATGGATGTGATCCCACCGGTTGGAAGCGTACCAGTGAGATCATCCTAACCCTGCCAACGGAGAAGACAGTCCTACTGTTTATCAGTGTGGTTTTAATAACCAGGCGTGACGTACAAGGTGTCATCAGTATTATGGCGCTTTTCCACTGCCACCAGGAACTGAGCCGTACCCGCGCTATCTGGTCCTGCTCACTAAGAGGGCCGAAAGCAACACCAAACTGGTTGCGTCACTATCTGATTAGCTGAAAGCACAGATTATCTGAAGGAAAAAGGGCATATTCTATACATAATGCAGATTTACGCAAAAGAAAGCTAATTCTGCTAGCGTTTGATGCCAGCATAATACAACGATTCTCACAGATGTGCTAGCGGAAATTAGCACACAGTAAAAATAATCTGCACGTAGTAAATCATTATGTACACCTTGTGGACAGTATATAAGCGTTTCTTCCGTTTTACATCGTCACTCTCCAAACTTGACGACGCCTTTACTGAGCCGACCCCTCTGCAGTGGAAAACGGAAGCGAGCTGGAACGGCACTGTAACTAATCTCTCCGGGCGGTTTCCTGTATGCCAGTGGACAAGTGCCATTAGATTCAGGGGGTGACATCAGCGGCAGATGAACTTATCTGGGGGCCCCAGCAACGGGGATGGGGAGGGGGTGTTGATCAAGTGGGCAGGGGCGAAGGGGGGTGCTGGCGGTAAATTTTGCCAGTCAGGGCTATCGGTATTGCCAGATTTAATTTAATTTAAAAACTGTTGTGATTTTCCTGAGGCGAAGCCTGGTTTTGCCAATCAGGCCCCCTGATGCTGGCTGGGGCCCTAGGATGTACCCTAGGATAGCCGATGCATTAATCCACCCCTACTGGGGAGGCTGCCTGGAATCTGACAGAGAATCACAGGGGGCTTTGTTGTGTGTCCATAGAAACAAAAGCATCTTCTAGAAACAGCCATAGTGTTCCCACTCAGAGGCAGGGTTTTTTTTTTTTTTGCATGAGAATGGATATATTTGTGGACTGTTGCTGTCCAGCCCCTCAAAGCCAAGAGAATAGAAATGACAAATAGTGCAGCGTTTATCCAAATCAATCTTTCTGATCCTGCAAATGTGTGCCCAGCAAAGCGATATAAAGGGACGGCTCATTCACAGAGCAGGACGTCATTTACCCACGTACACACCCTGCTGCACCCACACGCTCATATCGTTCTTGCACAACTTCTGCCTATCAGTAAATTCACCGTAACTTCCTACATTGACAGCAAACTCATGACTTATGCATGATAACTTTGAGTCGTAATGTGAATAAGTCGGAAATTTGTCTAGCGCACGGCACATTTTCCCATTAATGAAAAATGAATTTGAGAAATTGCTATGGTAATTTTGGATATTATTATGTTATAAAAGACAGGGTCTCGCACTGTAATGTATGGGTGTTTCTAGTGAGAGTGAGCCATTCTAAAGTGTCTTGCATTTAAGTATCCTAGTGATGTAAAACGTGTTGGAGTTGAGCCATTAAAAGCCCAAGTTAAAAGGTTTAAGTCACTGCTTTGAGAGTGGAAACCCTGAACTGGAAAGTTTTAGCCCATCCATACAGACCTACTTTCTAGATGCTTTTACGCTAAGGAGTTTACATTATTCTCTGGTTCTGCTATCCATGCACACATATTTCATATATTCCTGGTTCTCAAAATCAAGCATTGAGCGCTCATTGTTATCCACAATTCTACCTGCTATCTCCCACCTAGAGTTTCATTTCATAAAGCCTTTGATTCTGGCCTTATGCATTGCCTAGACAACCTGAGGTTTTTTTGTTTGCTTTTTCACTAGTTTGTACCAGTGAACTTTTGTATTCATGATGGTCATTTGTATGGTTTACTTTTTTGCTAAGTTTAACAACTCAACATTTATAGCTCAATAGCTAGCTTACTAACATCCTTGTTAATTGTGAATATAAAGTAAGATTCATTTGTTTCTTGGTAACAATGAAATATTGGTCTAGCTGACAACAATCCACAAGTCTGTTTTGAACAATAAGTCGTTCGCTGATGGCTGTGTCAAAATACATTTCTATTTGTGGTGCTAAGGGTGTCTCATTACATTGTTTTGAGTTTATTTTGTGAAGTGAAAATGTGTTTTTTCACGCTCCTGAAATAATGGACTTAAGAAGACGCCTGGTTTTCATTGTACAGCGGCTATATGAGTGTGTGTCCTGCGGCACTGCCATCCCATCTAGGCTGAATCTCGTGAGCCGCAATAAGCTGTAGATTTCCCAGAATGCCGCACTGGATGGGCTGTTACTGGAATACAGTCAGATAGAAAATATCTATCATTGTTCAATGGTTCAATTTCTTAAATAAGATAACTGTAATGTCATTGTAATTGCATTGGGGTTCAGAAATAAGTGTCATTTATGTTTACAAATCGTGCTGTGTGGCCATTATACTGTATTGGGCTAGACATGCAAAGCTATGTGTACATATAGCTTCCTGGGCGATGTGGTCTTTTGACACGGCAGTGGAGAAGCAGGCAAATAATTTCCATGGATCCAGATCTGGTGTGGGATTATTTTCCAGATGAGGGAGCGGGGAGGCTTATCAGCCCCCACCCACAGATCCTGCCAATCAAACTGAAGCAAACTGAAGTTACTGACCTGTTACTGTTATCTTCACTGTTCGGTTGTTGTGCTAGAAGTTATACTGTATGCAGCTGTTTCATTACGTAATTTATGTGTATTGCATACATTATAATTTCAATGCTATTATTCTAATAGACTGATCTAAAAAGTTTCATGTAGCATTACAGTGGGAGTGTAATGGTATATGTAATCATACTGAAAATTTTCGGTACAGGTCTTTTGGTTCGGTTTGCATATGTACCGAACGAATGCAGTAAATGCGGAACCTTTGTGTGTTTGCGTGTTTCCCTCAAGCAGCATTCGGAAAGGGGCGGATGAAGCTATGTCAATACACGTGCACATAGTTACGGCAAACAGAGATAAACCAGTATTTGAAGGTACAGTTAATTTTTCAAATGTGTGCAGTAATGAGTATTTATTTTATTTTTATTTACCTGAGAGAATATTTCTTTTTATTTACTTTTAAATAATTTTACTTTTTTATTATAGGTTGAAGCAGTATTGAGATTTTTTCATTTAAGAAAGAGAAATACTTTGTTCCCTCTCTTGGAGCCGACACCTTATCGTGGTGGAGGGGTTTGCATGTTCCAATGATCCCAGGAGCTAAGTTGCCCGGGGCTTTAT
>JAODJU010000114.1:396067-408158 GCA_026776725.1 Gnathonemus echidnorhynchus
TCTGGGTTTCCCTGCTGAGACTGCTGCCCCCGCGACCCGACCTCGGATAAGCGGAAGTTAATGGATGGATGGATGGAAATACTTTGTTCAGCAAACCACTGTTTAATAAAGAAAAAAATAAGCAATTTATGTTTTGTTTCTTTTACCCCTGCTGTACTGAAAACATACAGAACCGTGACTTCAAACCCGAGGTATGTTCTGAACCGTGATTTTTGTGTATTGTTACAGTACACCCCTATATACAGATACAATTCAAGGACAAACAATAGCCCCTGCATACTCTCATCCCTACCTGGTCAAAGCCCAAAGGAAACTCCCACCCTCTTGTCCTGCTTGATTGCATTCAGAGGCAATAAACTCATAGGCCAATCACAGTGGCAATTGCAGGGATGCTAGCCAACCACAGCTCTTGTAAAAGTTACTGAGACCAAGGATGCGAATAATCAGCCAATGGAATTTCCCCAGCTCGTCTTTCCTGCCTTGCTGCACTTACGTGCATTGTGGGAATCGGTCCTCAATAGACTGGTAAATAAATGATTCATGAGATGAACCAAGAAGGACTTAGATGAAAAAGAGTGGAATATTCTGAAGAACCCTGTAAAATCCTAGGAGCGCAGCATCTCTGCATCCGTAGTCCCTTATAAACGGGTTCTCTTTATTTCGCTTCTTTATTCTGTAGGCCGTTCCTCTGCACTCTCGCTAAAAAGCCTGGCTTTCCGTCATCAAACATACACAAAGTTTAAGTTCAGCTTCCCTCTTAAATTAAATAAAGTGAAAGTGATGTTGCCCTCCTGTGCAACTAACATGAAAAACTTTTTAGAGAAAACATGACACCGAGCGGAGCGCGCGCACACACACACACGCACACGCACACAAAACACATATACTCAGCATTTGCTACCATTTTTTAACTGATAGGACAAAATCACTGGCTGAAATAATGAAAAACCCATGAAATTCAATTTGCTGGGTTTCGCCGATTTACAGCGTGACACCATCCATTCCGGCTGGGAGTGACTCACGCTTGGCGAGACAAAAATTGGGACCTAACTATCCGGAGTTGCTGATAATAATGCAGAACGCTGTAGAGCTGCCAAAAGGTAATGGGGAGATTAAAGGTGTGGGAAGGAGTCCCTCAGCCAGGAGCGGCTGAGAAGGGCAGACGACCTGCTTGCTTTCTCCCGCCAGAGTAGGTGTCGGGATTGTCTGCAGCGCTGTGATCAAAACGGTGAGCAAACACTGACTCTCGTCTCATCATTTCCCGTGTAGAGGACACTGGCGACGGAAGATGCTGACTGTCCTCATTCTGACTGCATTCTACACCACCACGGTTCAAATCCAGGTCAGAAGAGGGAGCTAAACATATTGCCTATACTTATCTTTTGTTTTGCTTTCAACTGCCCTCCAGAGACATACCCAGGCAACACTGTGTGAATGTTGTTTGTGGGTCGGTGCCCCATCCTGGGTTGTTCCCTGTATTGCACCCATAGCCTCCAGGATAGGTCACAGATCCTCGTGACCCTGCACAGGGCAAGTGAGTATAGAAAATGGATGGATGGGTGGAACTCCAGTAAATCACACTAGTTAGGGCAAATTAACATGAAAAAACAAAAGCAAACGGCAGTGATATTTCCAAGTCGGTGTGTGACTCACTGGATTAGGATGCAGTGCCTGTGATTTGGCGGACTCTGGTGCAGATACTGTGGCCGGTGGTATTATGCCACCACTGAGCCCTTGAGCTGGGCCCATAACCCCCAGCTGCTCCAGGAACAGGCTGAAGCTGCGTTCTCTTTGGATAACAGTATATGCTATGTAAACAGAAGTGATTCATTCACTTGTGAATGTGGTTAATGGGACACCGGGAACACTGCTTTGTTTCACTGCGATCACTGCATTATTGGTTTAAAAGTCAGGTCGTCAGGTCAAGTAAAGCTTTATTGTAGTCCCAGCCATGTACAGCATATAGTGAAACTGCAACTTTCCCCCAGAACAAACAGTGCAGCTGGAATAATTGGAATGATTTACATAATGCAAAAAAACATTCCTAAATATTCAAAAAAATTGCGATGGAGAAGTGCAGGACTTACTGCTCAGTCTGTGGACACTGGGCCCCTCACCAGAGCGTCTGGTGGCTCTGTGCGTTTGCTGCTGAAGACCCTGACACTGGCTTAGCATTGATTTTCCAGGCTTGTGTATTAGTCATTGGGGGGCACACAGTTTTTTTTTATACTCTGCCCAGCAGGTGATTAAGTGGCACGGCAGCGTCTGGAGGTTTGGCTTTGCATATATATCGACACGATGATGGCGTGGCCCCCCTGCCTGCCCCCCTGCCTGCCCCCGATCGTAAGAGCAATGTGGAGCGTCGATGGAATTTGAGACGGCGCTGTATTCTGTGTCAGAGTCATGCTCGTTACAGGCTGAATTGGAGGGCAGATGCACTCGTGCATTAGTGCACGCACACACTGACACGCAGTGCATGCATGTTCCCTCACTGTTTTTGTGCCGCTTGTGAATTGGCATCTCTAAATGGCCCCTGGTTCATATGCCATACTGCGTAGGATTAGGCTCCAGTTCCCCCACACTGGCCTACATGTACTAGATAAACTGCTGCAGGATGGACGGATGCAAGACAAGACAGGCAACTGCCCAGGATGGCATCTCTTGATGGGTCACTGGCCGCCAAAACTCTGCCTCCCTGATCGATGACTTTTACCATCCCCCCCCGCTAGGGTGACCACCAGGCATAACTCTAAAAAGGAGGACACTAGGGTCCAATAAAGGAGGGAGTACGATATAATTATCGCGATAATTATCTTATCTCAACAGAACGGCATTAAAAATAACTGCAAACAGGGAGGGAGAAAGCAGGACAATGGGGCTAAAAGGAAGATAACCAACAGCAGTCTGGACAGAGTGCTGGCAAAACAGACTGTCTGGATGAAATCTAGATGAGTAGTCACCCTACCGCCAGCCCATACAGGGTAAAATTGGGTGGCATCAGTTGCAGGGGTTGGGGGGCTTGAAGTTTTCCTACGGTATCACATGGGCTTCAACCGCCGCTGGATGGATGTTCCCTTCATGCACCTCCGTCTGTCTTCTCCGAGCAAACTGCTGGGGACCAGACAGGCTGCTCGCTTTATGGATCCAACCAAAGAGGAAATTCTCACCGCTCAGAGAATGACAGCCGAAGTTGATGTCCTGTCCTCAGGTGACAGGCAACTCCAGGGCCACGGGAGCAAGTGAAATGGCAGCTTTTTGAGCACAGGAAATCCTCGTTCGAGGATAAACAGAAACCAGCAGCTTCCATGACTATGTCAGGCCTGTATTTCCCAGGTCCTTCCCAGCGGATCTGCCTCTCTTTGTGCGTCTGGTGTTCTGCCATCTACCAGAGAAAGCACACCTATAAACTCACATTTCACCCAACAACATGGCAGGAAGAGCGATGCCTATGACCTGGTAAAATTACAGCTGGGCTTGTCTGAGGTGACAGAATAAATTGTTTGGAAGGGAAAGGTAAAGCACTGCAAGTAAATTATGTCACACAACAGCGAGAAGATGATCAGGGTAAACTACGGCAGCAGTAAACAAACACAAACTGCATTTACATAAACTGTAAATGCAACTCATTTGCTTTGAATGAATATCTAATACAGGACCATAGAAGGAAACGTAGCTGGGAAGAAATTTCTCCACGATTTTGACCAAATTCTGTGTTAAATTCTTAACGTCCAGTCTATGTAAATCTGAATATGGGTCACTGAACTTATTACAGACATGTACCTGAAGCGAAATTTATATATGCAGAAATACATTACACTTCTCCTTGAAAATCAGCAACATAGCATAAATAAAATTATCGTTCATTGGTGTCATAAGCTTTTTTTTTTTTTTTTTACCTATAAGAGGCTTCTGAGTGTGTCACCATATTCTAATCATTCCAGCTAATTTTTCTTTCATGGTTGCTGAATTTTCTTACACATAATTTCCTCATCTTGTTACCTCAGTCTTCCCTCCTTTGGGGTGTCACTCACCAATGCATGACATATCAATTTAAATAGTAACAACAGATATCCGTGGTTTCATTCTAAGAGCAGTGTGAGAGCGCAGTACTTATCACGCCAGACCACACTACAGGCTGATGGTCAGACTGAGACGGGGGCAGTGAGGCCTCTTCTTCAGCGCCCCCGTTTGGAATGACTGCTCTGATTACACCCAGCATTTCCACAACACGTACCTGAAACCACCAGCAGATTCATCGATAGCCAAAGATGAACGAGGTGGCTTCTGGCTAAAAGGGGAATGAGGAAGAATTATCAAACTGCTCACAATAAATGATTATGGACAGTGGAAGGGGAGCAGCGGTGATGGAAGGCTGGAGCGTGGTGGAGGAGCTCAGCTGCTCTATACACGCTGTAGACCCTCGTAGCGCTGTTCCAATAATGGGGTGGATGAGGAATAACATTTAATAACATTGGTGCAGCGGATGTGGGTCCATGACCTTAAACAGTACCCAAGGACAAAACATAGTGGCTTGTAGGACAAAAATTCACTGGAGGAAATCAGTTATCTATCCTCTGGAGATGGAACACATTTCTCATCATAAATATATTTAAATATTGAGCGACTGTAACCAAATATTTGACTTCAATGTCAGAAAACACGCATTTCCAACTGTGATGCCAAAGGCTGATATTAAGCAAATTCATGTGAAAAATTCTAGGGCAGACATTAAAGCCCTTTGATTTCTTATCGAACGCTGATGATAATTTCTCACAACATCCGTTCAGGCCTACAATTCGTTACTTGCGTTCTCATCAACGTGGAAAAAGGATCCATCTCCTTGACAGGTCGCAAGTTCCGCCTCCATGATTCCCAGAGAAAGGCTGGAACACTTCAACTGCAAGTGACATAAATTCACAAAGTTAATAAAATCAATATTTCAGGCCAACAGAAGAGTGGAAGAGCTGGAGAGGCGGAGAGATGGTAGAAATTACACAGTGGGCACATTTGTTCTATTGAAAAGTTTTTTTATCTTGATTCTGAGCCTCTGAATGGAAGGTCGCTGGTTCATATCATAGAGTTGGCAGGTTGATTTCACTGTTAGGCCCTTGAGCAAGGCCCTTAACCCCCAATTGCTCCAGGGACAGCTGGACCCTGTATTGAACTGTATGTTGCTTTGGATAAAAGTGTCTGCTAAATCACAGGTTCTGAAACATTTTGCCTGGAGACCTCCCCAAAAAGCATTGGTCAACCCCATTCTTTCTGACCCACAGATCTAATAGCAGATGCTATACTTCATGGAAACACTACTATTTTTCCTCAGTGCTCATGAGTTCTGGGGTGGGGGTTTTTCTTTCATGGTTGCTGATGGGGTTTATGGCATATTCAGAAATTCAACAAACGACCCCTCCCAATTATAATTGGTGACCCATAGTTTGAGAACCACTGTGCTAAATAAAACGTAATTGTTGTCAGCACTGTGGTCCCATGTGATACAGTCAATTAATTGGTCAACCTGGCGACGCACTGGGCCGATTTTGTATATGGCGGCTCAGTTTATTAATAATTCTAGAGGAACGTGGGGGCGGATCTCGACCTGAATTCCAGATGAGACCTGGTTTGCTGCGGGACGCCCAGCTGCGAGAGAGGCCACCGCCACGCTGCCGTGAGTCAGCGGCACGCACTGCCCGGAAAACCGCCGCCAGCCCCCGCTCACCTGCCGCAACAGGAAGCTGCTCGGCAAGGAGGTATGGGGCATGACAAGAAGACAAATGCAGACACGTCCCCATTACGGAGAAAACCACACAAATATGCTGCAAAAATGAGCCATCAAAGGCTGGGATGACAGAAGCTATTTTGGTCTTTGCAAATGCTAAACCTTGTCTATGTTCAGTGTTGACTTTATCAGGCACGCCTGCTTGTTAGTGCAAACAGTCTGCTCCTCGAAATGGTGGGTTGCGTGACTCAAACGGAATACATACAGGACACACAAGGGGTCATGAGATTCACTCACTGTTTGACTAAGCGTTAGGACAGCTAAAATGCATGATCTAAACCACGGGTGTCAGACTCCAGTCCTGGGGGGCCGGAGTCCTACACATTTTTGGGTTTCCTCTCGTTTAACACACCCGATTCAACTCCTTGTGCTAATTACCACACAGCTCCTGAGCTGAATCATTTATGGTGGAACAGGGAAAGAACTAGGCTACGCGGGGCTCCGCCCCCCCAGGACTGCAGTTTGACACCCCTGATCTAAACATTTCTAAACCTGGTGTGTTGGTTCCAGCATCTTGAAACAGCCGCCCTCTTGAAATCTTCACTACAGCATCGGAATAAAAAACATGCGGTCAGCAGCAGCTCTGTGGGGCAAAAACACCATGTTAATGAGAGAAGGTCAGCAAAGAGCAGCCAGACTCGTTACAGCTAACAGGAAGGCCACAAGTGCAAAAATAAGTAAAGTACAACTGTGGTGTGCCAAAAGGCTACTCCAAAAATACAACCCTTCTACTATTCCAGTGCTTCTGGAGACTAAAGGGAATCTTATTTGGTACAAGGTAGATGTAGCTAATAAAATGGACATTGAGTATATTCCAAGGTGTACCTTTAGGGGGCGTAGCTATAAAGGGTTTCACTTTCCCCTTGAACCGGCTCTGCACTGGCAAAGGTGCTGTCACTGAACGTTAAACTACATGAGGTTCTGAACGGCTCCCGATCTGACAGGAAGTAAAGAAACTCAGGAACAGCTGGTCACGGAGGGCACGATTTAGAGCGGCCTGTTTCAGTCTGACCCGATTTCTTGCCGCCTTTTTCCATACTTTGTTTTGAGTCTATAACGATTGGAATGCGCAGGTTTGAGAAACGAAGCCTGATTTTGGATCTTTACTAATTACTTTGCCAGGGGGAGATAAATTATTTTTCTCAGCTAGCAATTTCAACTCATTTTAGGCATATGTGAACAAATTAAAGACAAAAAAGGTACAACAGAAACAATCCAAAACAATTTCCTTCCTGAATGCTCCTTAAGGATACTGTGAACCAGCCCAACAAATGTGAAATTTAGCTGCTTCTTCATTCTTCAAAAAATAATGGAAACAAAACTTGGGCAAATGTATCGAACGTCAACTTGTCGGGAAGCGTTCCAGTGTGTGAAGAAGGGTCTTCGGCCATAACCTCACATCACCTTTCTGCAGTGATTTGTAACTGAGGCCTAATGAGCAGGTAGGTCAATGGATCCTGTGCTAAGCTGCTTGATCATTATGGCTGGTCCCATTTCTGCTCAATTAATATGCAAATGTGAGAAGATTCCCTCCATGGTGGGAGTGTGTAACACATAATGATCCCCTGTAGATGGAGTCATGTTTATTCTGTTTATTAATAATCATACTTTATGAATCCTTTTTCTCCCCCAGCACAAATCATGAATATTACTCTTAATAACCAGCAGGCAGAAACTTCTAAATAGGTTTAAAGTATGTCTATATGTTTATATCATGCTCGAGGATCCCAGACACAGAGGGAAAACACCTACTTTTTTCCATTGTTTTACACCAACACACAAATATGAATTTATGAATGACATTAATATGGTGCAAAATGCCAGAGGAAATCATTCTGGTTTTGAGTAGGCGGTGATGACTCCAGCACCCCCCCGCCAAAGTTGACACATGGCCCCCACCTTTCCACCATTAAGACTCCATTAGACTTCACAGAGAAGATGATGAAGGTTTGAGTGGATATTGAGGGTGGGGGGGGGCAGGTCTGCCACCTACTCTTGCAATAAGTTGCACGCCTCCATTGTGAAGCATCCATTTCTGGACAGACGTTGCAAGGACGCCGAGCTGCCAGGTGAGTCTCCATGGGCCAGGTGCTAATAATGCATTTCCATGATGCGAAACATCAGGATGGCTCCTAATACTGACCAGGATGGCTCATGTGGGACTGGGAAATTAAATATTCTAGACACGTCACAACACACCGTCAGAGAGCCTCGAGATTTGCCCCATCAGTGGCAAACTTCTGAAAATAAGCTTGAAATAACCCATTGTGATGTAACTGCTGTAAAGTGGGATTCAATCTCAAACACATCACACACACAAAAAAAACAAACAAAAACATTTTTGGATCTAAGTGTAATTGAACAACACGTTCTCCTGCTGGATTTACGTGTCTTTCCAATTCACACTTTAAACCAAACTGTGCCTTTTATAAGAGCGATGCCATATAGTCTGTACTGATCAGCTTATTATCCAGATGAATTAATCTCGTCTTTCTTCTGCCCGACAAAATGCCCGGCTGAGCCAAACTCTAGCAAACCTGTCCCTTTGGAAGATACCCAGTAAGACAGAAAAGCCAGACTACTCTGCTGTGCCACCTATTATCTGATATGCTTTCAAATCAATCTTTCATTGATCACGGAGTACATGTAATGAATGAAACCCTCCAGATTGTGAAAGTCAAGTAATTTTATTCGTAGTGAAGAACCACAGCATTTCTGGTATCTGATCTGAGGGTGAAATGCGACAAGTACAGGAAACAAACTGTCATTGTTCAAGACAATATTTCATAAACCCCAAAAAGAACATTAAATTAAATGTATAAATCAATATGGAGGGAAGGAATGGACCCCACACTCTCGATCATTACATATCAACACAGAAAAAACCCCAATAAAATATTTCCCTAGAGTATTCCACTGGAAAATGATGAACTGTGAAAATAAAAAAGGAACACAGATTAAAGTTGACGCAAACAGATAAAAAACGGCGACACGCACAACAAAAAAAAAAACCCAAACACAAATGGGAGCACGCAGAACCCAGGTGGAAAACAACAAAACGAAAAATGCCCCAAAAAGGTGCAGAGACTGATTAATGCTGCAGCCATTTGAGAGCCCGGACCTCACGGCCAAACCCCAGCCTCAGAGCCCCCCCACCCCAGCCAGTTGGGACATCATGGAAATCGATGGGCAATAGAAAGCTCTGGAAACATGCTATGTTGAGGGGATGACTTGAGCCAATACTTCCTGCATCTGATCGCAAAATGAACATTAATGGAGAATCTTGAACGAGGACTTCCCGTCCGGGGCCAATCTTGCATTAGCCGCTAGCGTGACAGAAATTTCTAGATGCGCCGTCATCAACTGCAGCTTTTTCACTTCCCCGCCCCCCCTTCACAAGCCTCATACCCTCTCGGTTTAAAGGCAAGAGAACGGAATGACTTCCTCTACTTCCAGTCTGTTCCTCCTTTGATGACCTCCCAAATGGCCGGTGATCGTGGCGGACGTCAGTCCTCTTAAATTCCCTTCTGGAGGAAGTGGGCCGTCAACAGCACCCGTGTGGCTACGCTGTGAAATGATTACTCCGACTTTAGTGGCTCTATCATATGCAAATGTGCTCAATAAACTGGTACTTGGGTGGCAGGAATGGACCTTGAGTACAATGAGTTGGCGGCTTGTACTCTGCTGCCCCGCGGGCATCGCGGCATGATGCTCCGTGGGGCGTCGCATTAATGGCGGGGAATTTCACCTCCCTCCCGCCCCGATTGCATCCTTTCAACAATGACGTATTTCTAGGCTACAGGGAGCTAAATCTTGCCCGCCTCTGCCTGCTGGCTCGGAGGCAGAGGCGTCCTGATGCTGCCATAATTTCGCCTGACATGCCGGCAGGAGTGGAGTGTGCTGCTCCTCTGATTGGTTGGGGTCATTATGCGGGGGCGGGGCTTTTTAAGATGCACCGTGGGAAATGCTAATCACAAAACAAACACTTCCACCCAAAGAAAAACAAGAACTTATTAAAATATGGATTATATTAAAGGACTTCCGAAAAACAATGGCATAAAAGAACAGGGCTGCACCACGCATTTAGGCAATGATAAATGGGCACGTCCGGGACTGTAAGGCACACTCTCTGTTCCCTCGCTTTGACTCACTTGACAGAAGCCAGACAGAGGGCCCCCTTACGACTTGCAGTTGTGCTCAAAATGTTCCCTGTCTATTATGTTTCTGAAAACGCACACAATGACACTAATGGTGCTTCGGTGCTCTGAGAAATATCTCCGTCGATTGTAGCCCTTTCGAGTTTTAGGTATGGAAGACAGAGACGGGCGCAACTGGCATCACCGTACACGGTGCAGGTCCTGCACAGGAAAATGTGGCTGCTAACTGCAGTTGCTAACCACTAACAGCTGTTGCTAACTGCTAACCGCTAATGTAAGTGCAGCAAGCCCAGATAACGTCAGCCATTGCCCACCTGCTTCAACTTAGTAGACAGTGCTGCTTTTCCACAGCCAAGAGGAGACAACTAATCAAAGACTAATCAATGCCCCGGGGCTGGTAGGGGAGACAGACTGTGGCCCCACTCACCTCTCACAAGCCTCATAGCCGGAGACAGAAGACAGACCAGGAAAAACATCTGAGAGCAACCCAACAGAAATGAGTAAACAAACGGGTGCAGGAGTCTGTTGAGTTGCCTGTGTGAAACGAGGCCTGTGGATGGTTCCAGAGTCTCTGAAACACAGGCCAGTGGGGTCCACCAGCTGACTCGTGCATTCATCGTGGCCAGCAGGCAGCTGCTACGTGTCCAGCCTCCTCATGAAATTCATGCTGCTCTCCCCACTTTACCCTTGAGAAAACGTGCCCCCCCCCCTCCAATTATTGCCGAATAATTCTCTCACAGTAATAAATACATACATAAAACATGCACCTTCACATAAATGCTTATAGATTCCTATACTTTTGGAGACTGCGTAGACAGTTTGGGCTGCAGACAGCCCTTTTCAGTGGTGTTAAGAGCACAGACGAGTTCTTTGCATGGAGTCTGTATGAATAATCACAGCATTAAACACGAAGAAGCCTCTCCTGACTGCCAAATAAGAACATATGGGGGAAATCTGAACTTTTGTGCTGGGTGAATATTATTATAAACATTGCATAATGTCAACAGAGCAAGAAAAAATAAAATCACATTTGCTTTGGTGGGCTGTTTTGGTTATAATTTTACCAGATGTACCCCTCCACATCCATTTCAGCTCTTTGTGTATATATATATATATATATATATATATGTATAAATGTGTGTGTGTGTCTGTCTGTGTATATATATATGCATGTATATGGGACTGTGATGTGCCAAATTTGATGCACACACATGCGACATGCTGCTCATTTTCAGCTGCACTGTACTGAGACCCTGTC
Source organism: Gnathonemus echidnorhynchus (assembly GCA_026776725.1). Taxonomy (NCBI): domain Eukaryota; kingdom Metazoa; phylum Chordata; class Actinopteri; order Osteoglossiformes; family Mormyridae; genus Gnathonemus; species Gnathonemus echidnorhynchus. The sequence goes on from JAODJU010000114.1 coordinate 407,259, forward strand.
AGTGGGAGATGAAAATGGCGTCTGGCCAGTGGGCGCATTAGTGGACCTTCACCGCTCTTGCAGGGGGTAGAATGGCTAAAGGAGGATCCCTAAGTAAATCCATGGGGGCTCTCTCCAGTCTGGGAGGAGGTTTGGTACAGGCAGGAAGCCTGTGGGACCGTGAAGGGAGGCGGCACCCTCCGTCCTGTGAGCTGTGCCCCATCCCTAGAGCCGCATGGGGGGCTTCTGGTCCATGGCAGTGAAGAAGAGGCAGACGACAGTGATCACCAGTGTGTGGGCACTCTCGTACAGCAGCTTGGGGGAGAAGACACTCCAGATGAAGAGGTGGTAGCGCAGGGCGGTGACCATGATGATGTAGGCTGCCGCAGGTGTGGAGCGCAACAGTGCCAGGCAGAAGCAGCCATGGCCCAATGAAGGCGCAGCTCTGCTGTGGGGGGAAAGGCATGGGTCAGAGTGAGCACTGGGATTGGTTCTCCATCCTCATGATGAGCAGGGATTGGCTGGACCCATATCACATGATCACAGAGATCATTCAGGGTCATCTCTTTGAGTGCAGTCCCAAAACACACAACACAGATTTAACCTAAGCCAAAGAGAGTGATGAGAGGATTGCGATGATGATACAAGGAAAAGCAGGAGGGAAGGCCTCCTCCCCAGTATTGCGGTGACAAACAGGGACCCTGAATAAAGCTAAGCAGACCCAATCTCTTTTAATGTACTTTTCTAATCTCCCTGTCAACAAAAATCCAGTTCACAAATTTGTTTCAAAAGCAGCAATAACAGAGATGGGAGATGGTGACACTACTATACACTCACTTGAGCTGTGTTTAACCCTTTCAGGCTCAAATTAAGTTTTAGTAACAGGAAAAATCTGATATTTGGGGAAAATTATCATGAGTA
>JAODJU010000114.1:408258-428425 GCA_026776725.1 Gnathonemus echidnorhynchus
ATATGTATGTGGGGTAATAAGGTAGTTAGTTTTTAACTGTTGCAAATCAGCAACGCCTGCCTTGAGAGGGTTAAGACACCGTCTATAACAATGGTGACAAATTGAGCCTGTATTAGCATGATAATAGCAGAACATAGCCTAGGAGTATACATTTATCACAGCCCTGCAGCCCCCCCCCACATCAAAAGACTGACACCTTCCATTAATTTCCCCAGTTTATATTCTCAAAATTATTCCTCTGATTTCCATTTATCCTTAAGCCTGTGAGGAATCCAGATGTTAAGCAGCTACTTGAAAAAGACCCTAATTCCTCAGTTGTCCCCCGGCTATGGTGGTGGGGGGTGGGGGGGTGGTGTCCCTAGGGTTTGCTATGGCTTTTGAGCAGACAAAGCCAAATAAGGGCAAATGAAAGGTCTTCGAAGGCCTGGGGAAGGCAATGGAGGCCAAGGAAGGTCAAGCCATGTGATTGGCATGTCCCGCCACGTGCCCTGACCTTAACGACCATCCCCATGGGAAATCTCACACCCTAGATGAGGCTCTCTGAGCAACGGGACTCCTTGGATGCATTTGGCTAATCCTGTTTACCAACCGGGCCCCTATGATACCGGCACGTTATTAAAGATGCGGACTAGCAACTCAAAGAATGAGGGTGGTCGATAGTGCTAACGATAGCATCAGCAATAGCGGGAAGCCCGTTAGCCATTGTTAAGCTTTCCTTCAGCCAAAAAGGGGGACCAGAAGCTTCCTCTATAACTGGCCTTGATAAGACCGGGGAGGTATGCTGCATTCCATTTACCTCAGCGGTCTGAACTCGGAACTGGGAATGACATCGCACACAAGTTAAATGCGTTCAAGTTGGAAAGCCATTTAGCAATACCAGGGAGCCGTTTCAAAAAACAAGATTTCTTGCTTACCTGGATAACTTGTTGGTTTTAATTCAACCCAGTGGTAAATGGCCCAAATAAGACGTAAGTGCCAATGAACAGTATAAAACTACTGTCGATAAAGGGTGCAGCCATCTTGAATTCTAAGGCCGGGGTTGTGGGGTTGTGTGGATTCCTCCAACTTCAGGAGTCGGAATTTCCGACTGCAGAGGCGTTCCAGTTGAAATTTCTGACTAGGAACTCGGAATATCCAAGTTACGGGTTCAAATGGAATGCAGCAGCATTTCACCAGTAGATGCATGCCCAGAAATATGCACACAATTAGGTGTTAGCATATAGCATGGTAGCTAACAGCACCAGCCGTCAGCCCTGGGTATAAATCGTAAGTCAACACTGGACAAAAAAAGTCAGCTAAGAGGCTGGATGCGGGCTGCTGGGTGTTGCGTGGGAGCCGGGTTTTTGTCGAGCTTCAGTGGTATTGCATTTCCAAGCGGCTCTGCAGGATGCTAAGCCTCTCTAACATCCCAGTGGCCTTGTTCTGACAAGGGCTGTCAGCTGAATCCGCGCTGCCGCTAATGGGCCGAGAGGTCCGGCTGAGAGCGAGCCTGGGGGTGAAGGACAGCCTCCTGCCAGCACCAGCGATAGCGAGCATCTTTGATACGGGCCTGGCCTGTCGCTTCATAGGAACAGGTAGCTACCGGCTGGTGGCCGGAAGTATCTGAGCCCGATGCTGGGGTTGACATTTATTTACCCCTCTGGAAGGTCTATATGCAAGCCAGAAATGCATGGTGTAGCGCTGCTGCCCGCTGACTTACCACAAGCCGAAGGGAGACCCGCTCAATTTCTTCCCCGAACAAAAACAAATGGATAGAGTGGAAGGGGAGGGCCCACTGATTTGGGGATTTACTTCACATCATTACCCTGTTCAACGAACAAGGCTTGCACATGGTTCTTTTAGGACAAAGATGGGTCCTCCACTTGACACCGTGATTGTAGGGTTAGGGTAATGGAAATAAGCCTTGTCATTGTCAGAATAGGTAGCCGCTCCCTCACATTACTGTTTGAGGGAGACACCTTCCTCCCAGGCCACTGGGAGGAGCTAGAGAGACCAGGAGCCTGGGAGCTTGAGGATGCATTGAGCTGGTAGCAATGCTACCAACAGTGGGTTGGGGAGCCAGGATTCCTGCTGGAGCTCCCTCAAATGGGCCACTGCCACACAGTCTACGGACCACCAGGGAAAACCCAATTAGAAGTCTTGCTACATCACTGGGCACAGGGTTCATCCAGTCAGGAGGTGCCTTACATCAACAGCTGTGGGTTTCAGGTCCACAAGAGCTGGTAAATGCCCCGTGCTCATCCTTGCATGTGAGCAGCATCCCGGAGGGAAGGTGTCATTGCGATGAGGAGCACGCCCCGGGAGAAAAGCTCATTTTGTGTTGAGACAGAGTGAAAGGGAGTGCGGCTCAATCTCACCTCAATGAGACGGTACCCAAAGAGACAGGGAGTCAGAGGAGCCCACGGGTCTCCATCGGCATCTCCAACAAAGCTCCAACACCTCCACAACCTCATCCCCTCCTCCTATAATTTATCAGTCAAGCTCTACCAAAGATCTCGGCCCACGGCAACTGCAGTTCGGGGCGAAAGTTGCCGGATGTGTCACTAGCTAAAGATGTTAAATGTAGGCTGCTGAAAACCCAGGGAGACCTCCCAGCCCAAAAGAGGCGCGCGAGCCACCAGAGCATGAAAACATTGGTAATTAACAATTAGAAACTGTAATTGCGCTCTATAATTAATCGTACGCATTTCAAACTCCCATTCTTTAACAATTATTTTCATAACAAGGCATCACCACATATCATTTTAAACATTCATAAAGCAGAGATGAGTTAATTACACATGAAACACAAGAAAATTACAGACGCACAGCATCAATTGGTATCAGGCTAGCTCGCGGTTGCTATGCTAAGCCTTGTAATGGGAGGAAATGATATGCTTGCACTTGGAAAGTATTGCTTATGGTTTAAAACGGACTGATTTTGAAATAGGCTTTCCCATCTAGGGTTTCTCCCAACATTAACAGCATGTATGGAAGCAAATGATATCATTTATAGGTTTTATGGCTTTGCTGAACTGAAGCCAATGTTCCGTATTACTGAGAGACCACGGAAGGTATATCTGTAGGTTTTACCGACATGCCTATGGATGTTAATAGCTGGTAGTCGCTCTTTGCGAATAACATCCACAGAGGCTCAAAGGGCCAGGTCACAGCGGACGCTTTACGTAGGCAGGACGAAATACGCCCCCCATAATCCGAGGAATGGTAGGTGCTTAAGACAAATCTGGTCATCTGTGTCAAGCCATCTTCTTGCTTGAATCTTTACCGGTGAAGATCCTCATTTCTGCTGTGCCGTTGTGTTGCTGATCTATGAATTCTCCTTCCATGCACATTTCACAGGTCTAATATGTGATCACCTACTTTATAAAGTTTGCTTTTAAGAAAAACTGATTAATTTTTGTTTTTTCCCATGTTATGAAAACACATGTTTTGGGGGAGGGATATGTTGGATTACCTAATATTTGACTGGCTCACTAATCAAAAGTTCATTTTTTCGAATACCCATATAACGAGTTTACCACCAACTCAAACCATACAATTGAGTTTGGCCTCAAACAGTTATTACACTAGGGGGGTCCTGAAGTAACTTTTTGACTGGGGCCACAGCAACAACATAGCCCCTATTTATGATAGGACTTCAGAATAGTGATCAGGGAAAGTTCTGGGGTTAGTCCTCAGTTTGCCAAAGGCAGTGAGGGACTGTCTGCACCGCAGAGTGTCATACGAAGGCCTTTTCCTGCAATCGGTGCAGTCGCATTAAGACACAGCCCATATCTTTTCGTAATCATGCCGCCGCGCTAAAGCCTTCGCGTTCGTGCCGGGCACAAGGTTAAACAGATTCACAGCCCATCCAACAGAGCGATCAAAGACCCGCGACGGCCGCTCCCCAGGCAGAAGAACGAAATAACGTAAATAAATTAGAGCTGGCACTGCGGCGGCATTAGGGATGCCTCCCGTTCACGGATAAAGGCTGTGCAAGGCGGGCTTTGTGCAGTAATGAAAGGTGGCTATCTGTAAAGGTCAAGCCCTGATTGGGATTCATAATTAAAGCTACTTGGAAAGCCGGGACTGGTGCCTACGTGCATTATGATGTCACAATAGCGACCCCGGCCCACGTCGCCGCGGTAACACCCTGCTGCGGCTGCTTTTAGGCGTCGAGACTTTTCATTAAACGAGAAAGGCGGGTATTATCATCACATCTCAGAAACTAAAGATGTCTCACTATTCCGACCCCTGGCCAGACTCTCCTTGGATTTTCTTTTTCTCTTTCGACTCTGCTAAGACTCTAATTTCACAAAATCATCTGGTGTTGAGAGGTGGCCATTTTGTTCTACGCTTCTTGTCTTTTTATTTTGTGAATATGAAATGAATTCAGCTCATTCCCTCTCAGATTGGCTTAAGCTTCTTTCTTTTTTCTTTAAAAGCTCACATTCCACTAGTGAGCACTTTCTCCCCCACAGAACCCCACCAGTTCTTTGCTTCCCGTTACATTGAAGACTGTGTAACTCGGTGTCACAGTAACATTGCACTTCGTGGGTGAATTAACAACATGGCCGCCTTTTCGATACATTTGACTATTAATGTGTACATTTTGCCCGGGATAAGGCCCCCTGAGTAGCTGACAGTTGCCAGGTGGGGGTCACATGGCCACGAGGCAGACATCCGTCAAGGCGGCCCCCTACCACCGACTCTTGTGGTGGTGTGGGCAATTAAAGGCTTTGAGAGAGACAGAGAAGGGGAGAGAGAACAAACAAGAAAGTGGTAGGTACAGTTCTGTGAGAGGAACACACACTGGACTATGTTTATAAACGGTAAAATGGCATTGCTGCCTCTCGGGACTGGGGGAGGAGAGTGCAGGACAGGGGTACAGAACCTCTGTAGGGGTATATATCACACAGCCTGATCAATGCGGCCCAGGAGAGTGTCCTCGGTCCCCTCCATGCATTCCCTGCGCCACATTAATGCCACAAAATACCAAGTTGCAGTGAAATGACATAGAAGCCTCTCCGGGCTGCGAGGGGCTCTGAGACTCACTTTGGTAAGTTTGGGGACCAGACATCTTGTTCTGTAGCCATGACAGCTCCGGTATGCAGACATTGTAAAGGGGGGGGGGGGGGTACTTATGAAATGAATAAAATGAACCTCATGTGCAGGTTGTTCCGGTTAAACGACGCGGCTATACGTCCTGCGAGCAAGATTCGCACAGCGACCGCGACCCGACCATCAGGTTAATGGATGAAGTCGGCTCGTTAAGACATACAGAGTGGCAGATAAACACTGGTGCCCGGGAGGGGAGTTTTATAAGTCATATTAATCACATGACAGCTTGAGAACGTTCCGGCACACCTTCTATACGGCCTCCCCGAAAATAAGGGGTGCATGCGAGCATGCGTACGAGCGCCCGGCGTTCCATGTGAAAGATCCCGAGATTACGACGCTCCCGGCTTGATTCGATATGCATCAAGCGCTCCGAATTACACCCCCCACCCCTCACGCCCTGCCACCTTCTCATTTCCCTGAGGGACAGTCACAACCGAGTTACATACAGGATGAGTATTACTCCCGCAAGGGCCCCTACTCCCTCCGCTACTCCTGAATCCTCCACCCCACAGCAAACAGAGGGATGTACAGAGGCTGGGAGACTGTGCCTAGGAATCCAGCTGGCGGTCCACACGGAAGGGGGAAGCCCTCCCATTCTGCTATTCCAAAGTTTGGCGCTGGTTCCCTTAAAGGGGCAGGGTCCCCACGGCCCAGAGATGCAGAAGCGCGCTCGTCTGGCTGAAAGGCCCCCGGCACATCACCCTCCGACAGGATGGAGGAACGGGGGAGGTTTATTGCTCCACAGTGCGATGCGTCATCTCCATTATGGGTCCGGGATGCTGTGTCGGCGAGTTTTTAAAGGGACAGAAAACAAAAAAAAGACGAGGGATGCAAAACAAGAGGGATCCATCATCGGGGCTATGATGAGGCTTCAAAACATAAACAAATATATAAATAAACAGCCCCCGCTCCCCTGCAATTTTCCAACTCCTTCAAGATGGAGAGTCACTGGTTATTGATCACAGCCCATTTGCACATCTCAGTCAGTAACCTAGAGGGCCATTACGGACATGCTGATCCGGTGTGGCCTGGTGCGGCCTGTTGCTTTATACGGGCTCACTCAGATGGGGGGGGGGTGAGAGCATCTGTGCAGCGAAGCATCCAGGGAACAAGGGGGATTTAAAAGGCTGCATCTCCTACTTCACGAGAAAATAAAGAAATCAATTCAATGTGTAAATCAAGAGTCTGTGCAGAGAAGCAGTAGGAGACATGCAGCAAATCAGAGTTTCGGGTTGGGTTGGTGCCTATCAGGCAGTATTGGACACGCTGGGGTTGAGATATCAGTCCACTGCACCAAAACTTTATGGTAGGGCTATGAAATTCACGGTCATCAAGGTCTGAGTACTGCAGATTCTCCAGCCGTCCTTCACTGGTCAGCCAGGTATGAAGCCTCTGGCCGATCAGAATCAGTAATTATTAAACTAACTACCTGGGAGAAGTGAAAACAAGGCCTGGATTTGGAATCAAGGTCCAGAGTAGAACAGCCATGCTCTATGGGCAATTTAGAGACACCAGCTTGCCTAAATGCATGTCTTTGGACTATGGTAGAACATGCAAACTCCAAGATAATGGTGCAAACTCCATGCACATACATGGGGGGGGGGGGGGGGGATCGAACCCTTAACACTGGAGTTGTAAGACAATAGTGCTATTCACTGAGCTACAGTGCCTCATTTACTGTACTCCATTTACTGTTTATGCTCAGCTCTCAGTGCAAATAATCGCTGCAATTACTTTTCCACTAAATAGAGAATGTGGGGACAACACAAAGTCTGATTATTCCAAACTGTTGACAAATAATTCTGGTTAACTCAGGCAGTGACTGGCCGCGTTCTGGTCGGTACGGTTACGGCGATGCTGCTGGAGAAGTGGATGTAATCGATAAGGGTTGGAGGCTGCCTTGGCACTTCGGTGATGCTTTCATGCAGGGAGGGGGGATGCAGAGGAAGGGGCTACCTCTGCCGGCCCGCCGTTCGGCCTCAGTAAAGTTCGTAACGAGGGGCTGGAAGCCATGATGAACTGCGATGGAAAGCCATCATCCGGAAAACGGGGCTTTAAATCCCTCGACTGGCCATCAGATACCCCGCAAGCAAAGCACATGGTGCCCTTTAACAAGGCCAAGGCCATGTGCCGTAGGAAGCAGGAAACAACATTGTCTGGCACATTCTGCCGGTATTTACCCAAACCTCCGTTTCTGAATAGCTTTCTGCATCTTCAGCTTTTTAATCATTACGTTGGATAACCTTTAACAGGGAAATTAATCAGCCGATTTCTTAGGGGAACAATAGCATATGTTGCACAAAATGTTCTCAGCTTTAGATAATCTTTCGTAATTCCTTTATAATGGCTTGTTAATGAATAACTGCCAAAAATGAATAGTCTTTTCATGTGCCTTAATAAACGGCGGGTCTTCCCCTCTGTGGATTGCGTTGGGAACGGTCTGAGCCAGGGGTGTCAAACTCCAGTCCTGAAGGGCCAGAGTCCTGCACATTTTTGGGTTTCCCCTCATTTAACACGCCTGATTCAACTCCTTGTGCTAATTACCACACAGCTCTTGAGCTGAATCCTTTGTGGTGGAACAGGGAAAGAGCTAAGCTACACAGGGCTCCGGCCCCCCAGGACTGGAGTTTGACATCCGTGGGCTAAGCCATCACAGCCATTTTTATAACTTTAAAGCAAGTTCTTCCCTCTTATAATGGCGATAAGTGGCTCTACAAGTTGTGCCCATCACCAGAAGGTTGCCGGTTCAAATCCCATGGATGGCTTAGAGGTTTCATTATTGGGCCCATGAGCAAGGCTCTTAATCCCAGTCATTCCAGGGACTGGCTGACCCTCCATTTTCAAAATGTACTTTACTTTCAATATAAGCGTCTGCTAAGTGGGTGTATTACAAATAAATGCACTTTCGACTATCCATTAATAATTTCCACAAAATATTGTTAATTTTAATGACAAGATGGGGTGATGTTTGCGAAGGGAAACGCAGGTATGAAAAGCGGCTTATGCGCAGTGCACGACCCACCTGTTCTGCTGGGAGGCGAGATACCATGCCAGGTGGAAGCCCCAGAGCATGGGCCCGGTGTAGGTACTGAAGGCTGTCAGCAGGAAGGCCGGCACCTCCACGTAGGTCTCCAGTCCTATGAAGCCTGCTGAGATGTCCACCGTGCCGATGTTGTTGGAGTTACCCTGCGGAACAACGGGCCGGTCAGGATGACCTAATGCTGCTGAGCGAGGAGAACAGCGATGCTAATGCTAATAAACAGGGCACTGATGCTAATCGAAGCTGGCATCCTACACAGGCGTTGCTTAATTGGGTATGCTTTTAACGAACGTGGTAGCATTAGCTTAATCGTGGTGGACACCAGGCCTGATTATAAAACTGTAAACTGTTTGATCGGTCGACAGACTTCAAAAGTCATTAGTTTCGTTTTACACAGGGAAGGAGACCTCATGCACACAGGAGGCCACACACAGATGGTACTCTTACCGTACTTTTAAGGATTCAGCTACTTCACAAGTTTACTGTAAAGGAATGTACCAACTGGCAGAAAGTGGGTGAAAAGGGGGGAGGCAGATGGTTACTTAAGGCCCCTGGTAGGAGGTCTTTCACAAAATAGCCCCTACAAGTACAATGGTGGAGGTTGCCTCTCCACCCTGCCCATCTCTTACGAGGGTGCTGGTGACACTGCCAGGACGCCAAGCGTTCAATTCCTGTGCCCCCCCCCCCCGACCTTTGTGACCCTGGTTCCAACCCCAGCGGGGGCAGAGCTCTTGAGGTCTTGGCTGAAGTTGACCAGTTCATCCACTGAGCAGTGTTAACAATGTGGGCACCCTTTACACTCACCTGCAGATGACCCCTTGCCCTCGACCCCTCCCCAAACACTCGCCACACCCCCCCCCAAACACTCGCCACATGATTGTGCTCTCTGGTGTCTTTGTTTGGATGTATTTAAACCAGTGGAGATGCACGGGGGTGGGGGGGCATAGCAACATTATGACTGGGGGTCGTCTGGGATCCGTCACAAATTAGGGCCGGGGCCATTGTTTTGATCAGATGGGCATTTTCCAGGGCCTGCAATTTCATGCTTGGGCGATTAATGCAGTAATAACCAAGCAATGGCATATTAATATCCCACAAAAAATATATATGTATAATAATAATGACTGACACCGGAGAGTAGAGGGTCAACTACGTCTTAAAATGCAGGCAAAGAATATCCATTGCAGCGAGCCTGAGTGCGCTCAAATTAACTCTCATCACGACAGATTCATAAGTGTGCCGAAACTTCACAAACTGTGGAGTCACTTGCAGGATCACCGATAAGTTAGTGAGTAAAGTTTGGGGCCTAACAGAGACACCCCCAATGGAATGAGACTAACAATACTGACACACTGCAGGGACCTGATGATGATATTGAGGGAGCAGGGCTGTAAGGGATGTAAGAAGGGGGGGAACTGCAAACTAAATGAAGCTGCTGGGGCTTTGTCCCAGGGAGATTCAAGGAGGGCATAAGAAAACACTTAAATGACGTGGATTAGTGAAGCTTATCATTTGCCAATAATATGTATTGCATTGGTAAGTGACAGGTGAAGCGGCCAATCAGTGTTCAGCTAGGGTCAATGCCCCTGTGGCCCCGCCCTTAGACTCGCACCCTCCATACTCCGTACCTGGAAGTAAAAGAAGGCCTGGCCAAACCAGTAGTGCATGATGGTGACCTGCGCCGCGTCGTACTGCAGGTCCCTCCAGATGAACCGGGTCATGGCCACCTGGATCAGCAGGCAGCCAGAGAGCACCGGCAGGTTGTGGGGTCGCGAGACAAGGGCAGCCAGCAGCACCAGGCCAGCGTACACCTCCCACAACCCCCGGCTCTTCAGCCCGCCATCCGCCACGGCCACCTGTGAGCGCAGGAGGTCCTTGGCGCCCGTGAACAGGATGCCGAGGATGAAGACGTAGACGAAGCGCGCCTCCAGGACGCCCCTTAGTAGTCGGGGGTGGGGGGGGGGGGAAGGAAAAAAAAAAAAGCAAATGTCACCTGTGTATGTTACATATCCATTATCCTGAGAGGTTCACGCAAGGCCATTACAGAACGTGCGCTGAAATACGTCGCAATCAATCTCTCACGACACACCGCAGAGAAGACAGATATGCTCACAGCCCCCAGTCGCGCCCGTGGGCAGCCACGCGACTGACGCAGGCATGAGAGCGCCTGCCGGTGGTATCGCAGTGGACGGCACCGCAGAACCTCTGCAGGAAAACCAACACGCACCTCGGTCCCGTTCCACAACCAAACACCAGCACACTGTGCCTCCGAACCAGCAGGGTGTCAGCTCAAATCCCAGGTTCAGCTGAGTGAGCAAAGGCCCTTAACCCGAAACTGCTCCAGGGACAGTCTGACCCAGCGTTTTCAAAACATGCACGTCATTCTGGAGAAAAGCGTGTGCTAAGTAAATAAAATGTACTCAGCTGAGTATGGTGAAGGTGAAAACACCATCAGTCAATACAGAAAATAAATAAAACTGCTGTTGCTGCTGCCTTTTTGCCTGATTTTTTTTTGCTGAAACATAATTTGAATGGAATGTAAGGGCAGCTCATGCATAGCCAGCAGAAGCTTGGTCTTCTTGGTCTATGATGTCATGCTTTTTTTTTAAAGGCGACCTAAAGGTGGGATGATGTCTGGCTCTGTGTGTTAGTGCCTGTGACTGAGAGGTCACTGTCTCAAATCCCACGGCTTGAACAAGGCCCCTAACCCCAACTGCTCTGGATACACTGTCCGATTCAGCGTTCAGATCCTCACCTGCATGCTGCTTTGGACAAAAACATACAAAGGAAGGAGAGCTTGTGGTCAGAGAGCGCAGTCAGCCAGCATCCCACGGCACGGGGAACAGCTAGAGCTAAAGACCTTGCACGGTGCCGATATGCTCACTCTCAGGACCGCAGCTGGGATCTTAAGACAATCCGGGACATAAGCCAGAGACGTAATCTGTGCGAGGGTTCCTCAGCTGAGGGCACAGTTGATAACATCCGAGCTAAACTGATGATTCTGTGCTGGTTCAGAATCATTCAGGGCTTCAACTCCATGCTCGTCAAACCAAGAGGGGATTTATTGTTATACAAATCATATTCACATAGCCTAATAATGTTCCCCAGACCGCGGTGCTACATAAATACAAGTGCATGGATAGACAGGACAAGTGTGTGTGTGTATGTGTGTGTGTGTGTGTGTGTGAGAGAGAGAGAGACAGGGAGCAACAGAGAAAGACAGAGAGACAGAGCGACAGAGAGAAAGAGAGAGAGAGAGAAAGAGAGAGAGAAAGAAAGAGAGACCACAGTGCTACATATATATAAAAAGTGCATGGATAGACTGGACAGAGAGAGAGAGAGAATATCAACAACATTGGCACACAAGGTAAACAATGATGGAATGTTCCAAATGGTCCATGATGGAAGCAGCTGGGCACATGACTGATGTGTCCACTCACTCTACTAGCCAGGATTGAAATCTGCAACCTTTTGGATATGGGCATAGATCTGTAACCTACTGAAGCACAAATCCCTCCTCTGTAAACGAAATAAATTGTGGGGAATCACCTCACAGCTGGGATTTATGTCTGGCCTGTGTTAGGAGCAGCTGCATGGCTCTCTAAGCAGGCGATGAGCACTAAAAACCGGCCGTTCCCCTGTAATAAGCCCCACAGCAGGCCTGCTTCAGCCAAGCACGGTGTCGGGGTCTCACAGGCCAGCGGAGAGCTTTCAAAGAGGCCGCCGTGACCACAGAGAACCCGCACCTCTTCATCTGGCAGAGTGAGTGTGATGTCGTCCCCTCCAGCTGGGAGGCGCGGTGCCAGATAGCTGAGGGAATCCATCCTGGTTTCCATGACACCTGCAGCCCTGTGGTTGCCATGCTCCGTCACTGTGGACAGCGGGATCTGAACCCCGACCCCCTCCCCCCTCGGTTTGTATTGCTTTACTGAGACAGAAGGATGACTCAGCTCAATTACCGTGCTAATGACACCAGCTGAGGGCTTACATGCCCGGCTGGACTGAAAACTCACACGTGTGCAGAATCCGAGTCGGGAACCCTGGAGAACCTGGGAGCTGAAGCTGAAAATAAAGCTGATATGAGGCGTAAGGTAATAGGTCAGGGATCTCCAGAGGTTAAGAGGGCCTCTGGCCCCTGGGTATGTTTAGAAAAGCAGAATCTGCATGGAGAGGAGGCCATGGAACCGTCACCGTGACAGCAAGAGGCACCTCGAAACTAAACACCGCTTCCCGAGGTGTAACCATGGTGACCAGCCTCGGTGGCATCGAGACAGAACATTACAGACTCCAAGCAGAAATGTCCCAGGATTCCCTCTGTAGCTATATGAGGCAAAGGGCTGAGAAACTGAAGTACTGAATAATTACCACACCTGCACACGTATGTATACACCTCCCCAGTGACCCCCCCCGACCGGGCTGGGCTGTTTGCCGTGTTATGCCTGCTGGCACTTTGATGGAAGCAGATTCTTGTCAGTTGAGAGATGAGTTGAGTCGTTAGCGTTAGCGCTGGTGCCAGAGTCCCTGGTGAGTGGGACAAGTGGAGCATGCAGAGAGACGGGGCATATGGAGAGGTAGGGTATAGGGAGAGGCAGAGTATAATGAGAGGCGGGGCACAGGGAGAGGTAGGGTATAGGGAGAGGCGGAGTATACTGAGAGGCGGGGCACAGGGAGAGGTAGGGCAAAGGGAGAGGCGGAGTATACTGAGAGGCGGGGCAAAGGGAGAGGCAGCGTATACTGAGAGGTGGGGCACAGGGAGAGGTAGGGTAAAGGGAGAGGTGGAGTACTGAGAGGAGGGGCATAGGGGGAGGTAGGGTATAGCGAGAGGCCAGCCATAGGAAGAGGCAGGGCATATGGACAGGTGGGGTATAGGGAGAGGAAGGACAAAGGGAGAGGCGGAGTATACTGAGAGGCGAGGCAATGCAAAAGGCAGGCATAGAGAGTGGTGAGGGATATGGAGAGGCGGGGCATAGGGAGAGGCGGGGCATAGGAAGATGCCCAAGCAAAGGCCAAAGCGGTGTTTCTCACATATGCGTACATGCAACAGGTGCTCAGACGGAACATGTGCCGAACACTCTCAGCAATACAGAAACATAGACACCCATGCAAGCAAACACAGACAAGCACAGACATACGACAGACACACATACATAGGCATCCAGACATAAATAATCAGGCACACAGAGACGCACTAGCTTTAAATGTCCATTTTTAGGATTACCATGCAGAGAGCATCAAAGTTAATGCATGATATCCTATCCTAGTACGCGTTCTCTGTGAAGCAGCCAGTGATGACCCGGCCCAGGTCCAGCTGATTATGCGTCTCACTGCGGTGGGGATACGAGGGCCGCTGTCCCCCGCGATTGAGCCACGCTGCCGCTCCCCCCACTCCCCGCTGACCCTCCCTCCGACGCACCTGCAACAGTGGCACTGAGAATTAATCTCCATCTTGATGAGGGACCTCATGAATAAATATGAGTAAATAAGACATCAACATGGCCCGCGATCGACTTAATTAAGTTTATCATTTTCATCCCTTTTACGCAGCTGCATCAAATCAATTTCTGATTACAGTGTGCAAAAAAAGTTGTTAAACAATACTTTTGTGGAACATGACAGTAGCTTCTTGTTAACTCTTGAATATTAGCGATAATGCCACCATGATTCCTTACGCTGCTGGTGTAACTTTGGGAAACGTCACACTCCGGTGTTCACAGGGATTGAATTAAATAATGTCAGGATCCATGTCCTTGGACATTTTTCAGTTGAAATAACAGTTTTTTGACTTAGTGTGATTATGAGCTATGCTTTTCCTTCAAGGGCTATGACTAGTACATTTGTACTAATCTACAGAGGTGCTGTGTGACTGAGCAGGTTATGCATGTGACCAAAAGGTTACTGGTTTAAATCCACTGTGCCCTTGAGCAAGGCCCTTAATCCCCAATAGCTTCAGAGATGCCAATCCTAATCAATAGAGTAATACTTTATATTAACTGCACCTTCATAATGTCTTTATAATGCATTCATAGAACATTCATAAGCAGAATACAAGTATACCTTTACATCCTTACATGTTAATAGCTTTAATATACATTAATAACAAACATCATATGATTATATTATTGTAATGTTTATCACCATATAATATTTGTTATTAAAATATATGAAAGATAAGATATGTTAGAATGTTAAGGTATACTTACATGCTGCTTATGAATGTTCTATGAATGCATTATGAAGGTGTACTGAACGTTCTGTGAATGCATCATGAAGGTGCAGTTAATGTGAAGTATCAACTAATACAGTACCACAAAAAACCTTTACAAATTCAAAACCGCAAGAGCATCATGTCTGACATGCAGGAGTCTGGGGAAACTTGCTTCATATTTCCATACCAGCCCCATATCTCCATCACTTGGAACTGTGATCAAGCTGTCAATTAGTCTCCTCCAATCCTATCCCTGACAATGAAATTCCCGCGCTGCCGCTCGCCTGGTCCTCAGCTCTGCCAGATGGCTGCGTTATCGATTCAGGCGGCACATGCAGCTGCTAGTCTTGTTCCACTACCGGCGTCGCTGGAAGGAGAGTTTCCCAATCCGGTCCTTGGGGACCTGCAGACAGTCCATATTTTTGCTCCCTACTGGGAGCTGGGAGGGAGCAAAAACGTGGACCGTGTTGGGGGATCCCTGGGGACTGGGTTGGGATGGCACCAGTCCAAAGGCTCCCTTTCAGACACCAGTCCCGATGGATTAGCCCATGCTAGCTAGAAATCCATCTGTGTTTCTCCAGCCCGCATGCCACATTTAGGGCCCTGTAGGGTAAACTTTCCATTTTCATCCTCTGGAGCTCCAGCTGAAATGTTATATGAGGGCATTCCTGTCAAAAGCCATTAGACTGTTCAATGAGTCACCCTGTGATGGGGGAGGGGGGGTCACTCGCTATCTGAATGGACCAGAACCACTTAGACAAATTTCACATACACAGAACATTCATTCTATATAATCGTTCCCTATGCAACCCACTGTGCAGCACTGTAAATTTCTGAGCCATTACTAGGGAATTCCATGTAATACCACCCCTGACATTCTTTGCTTTGATACTGTTTATTGATGTTTATTTACTGTTACTGTCTATTACTGTCTAAATGTGTGTGCCGTGCTACTGAAAACCTGCAATTTCCTTCAGGATTAATAAAGAATCCATCCATCCACTGGAATTTCTGGGTGCTACTGGGGGCTGGACTGGGGGCAGACAAATGGAGTGAAAACAGAAATGGTCACGGCGATCAGGAAGCCAGCAGACAAAAGCAAGCTGAGTCCCGTGCTGAGTGGGAATAGGTTATTTGACCTTAGGAATACAAACAGATAAAGGGTGCAGTTAAAAGCCAGAACACACAAAGTGAATAAAAAGAAACCAGGAATGTAATGACAAATGGCCGTAGTAAACCAGAACCTGTTGGACACACATGCACAGATTTCGGTGTGAACAGAGCTGAGCTAAACGCACACGATGAGAGGGATTTGAATCAACACCCCTGTGAGTCCTATGTGAGTGTCCCCACACACGACCAGTACGAGGAATGGCTATTATATTCACCATAAGGCTTCAGGAGAGATCATCTGGGCCCTTCCTCCAGAGCAATGTTTCCCAACTCGGTCCGCAGGGACCCCCAGACACACCACATTTTCACTCCCTCTCAGTTCCCGGTAGTTTCTCAAGGGCCAACGAGGATATGAACCCACAACCTTCCGTTTAGGGGGACGGATGTCTAAACCACTGACTTTTAACTCCAGTTTGTCTTGCATATGCATGGAACAAAGGCATGGACTGTCCTGGGTCCCCGAGGACTGGGTTGGGAAACACTGCTCTAGAAGCAAAGCAATATGAGCATCATAACCTGGGTTCGATCCCCCCAAATCTCTGGCCCAGAGGATGCAAACTGGCTTTATTTCGGATGAATGGCTGTGAGGGTGGGGTTCCTTTCCATCTCCTCACCCTGCAGCTGCATTTACTGCTGAGTGTGAGTGTAACCTGCTCTCCTAGAAGGGGGGGCCCATAACTGGGGGGAGGAAAAGTACACAGCAGATGAGTGGGGGGGAGGGGGTCTCTGTGATGAGATTACTTGAGCATTTTAGATGGGGAGGGGGCAGGTAGTATTGACAAACAACTACAAGAATTATGCAGAAATTTGTGACCGATTCATATTTTCTGCTTCATTATTGACAATAAGGCACTTGGTGAGAAGGATTAAAGCCTCAGTACTTATAACTTTTAAAAGATGATATTGGTACCAAATAATAAAAAGAAAGTGCAACAAAGAGGTACGGAAGGCAAGGCTGCCGAAACTGCAGAGTCCCCAACTCACTTAGAGAGGTCGCGACCATCCTGTTGCCATGGGAACAGCACGTTGCCCACGGCTGCCCGGTAACTGTACACTCCCAGCAGGCCGAGGACCAGGGCTATCTTGGACACCAGGGAGCAGCGGCGTTGGACCAGGATGAAGATGAGCACCAGGGAGCCAGCCGCGAGCAGGGACAGCGCCCCCTTGTGTTCCGAACTGTAGAAACAAAGGCAAACAACTGACCAATCAGGAAGAAACAAACAACCACAGGCCAATTGGAGAACAGCGAACATATTGCAGTGCATGGAAACTCCATTTTTATATTTTTAGCATGAGTAAGATGTAGTGATGACTCCCTACCCCCACAAAAGTGGCTCAAAGACAAAAAGAAATACTGCTGATGTACTTACTCGGCTGAAAGATGCATTTGTAGCATTTTTTTGTATCGCCAGCATCAGTGACTCCAGCGATTGCATCTCTATGGCTTTGCCCAAGTAATAAGACGACCTACCATACAGTTACAAACTCCTAACTCATCTCTGGACTTTAAGACACAAAATCTACACAAAGTCCTCCTTTGTTACATGGCCTGCGGACCAACAGCGGATTTACAGAGTTCTCTGCATTCGGGATAAACCAAGAGCGAAAACTGCAGGTGGCGGCTGGATAGGAAATCCCACAGCTTGGACAGCGGGTCTAACGAGACTGCCTTTGCCTGTTTAGAGCCGTGTTGGGCCGAATCATCACTGGAAGGCTAAGAATCTCAGTGTCCTTTGAGGAGAACGCCCACGGGAAAGGGATCACAGGCTGTCTAATGACGCTTAAAGTGACAGTTGCTGTTTACCGTTGTCAGTTTCCCAGAGTCGTGGCGGTAATCTGGATGCTGGTCGACTGAAAAGCTGAGCGGGGGTGACGGACGGCTCTCAGCGGCTGTCAGAATCAGGCGAGCACACGGCTGTAGACACACCATGTGGTGGGAGTGCCGTCTAGCAGACAGACGGGCGTGACAGTCAGCCTGCAAGACTTCAAAGCTACCAGGGATGCCTAAGCTGTGACCGGTCATTAGGGGGAGCCATTGAGTGCAACAGAATCCAAAGGACATGATGATGATGATGATGATGATGATGATGATATAGGGGTCCTCAGTATGTCCACCTCAGCACCCCCATCTGTACATATCCGCCTCTACGCTGCCTTAACGGAATTTGATAACCGTATCCGCCTCTACGCTGCCTTAACGGAATTCGATAACCGCGTGCGAGCTTGGGACTCCTGTTTCTTGGTGTTCCTGCCCTCGCCCTGCTCTCCACGTCCTCGTAAACCCTCACAGACACACGCAGACAGGAACAGCCGCACGCCCCGCGTGGGCTCCGTCTCCCCATGAGAGTTCCCAGGTACACAGCGTCCAGCGTAGAAACCAGCAGCCTCGCTCGGCACTGCCTCCGTTCTTATTCTGAGAGCAGCACCAGACGCCTCTTCAGCATGAGCGGGACGGGACATTCAGCTCATATCTGCTTCGGTCTCAAACAGGAGCTTGAAGTTTGTTCCTCAGATATCCTGGATCTTTGCTGAAGGGAACCTTCTGCCATTAAATAAGCAGTAACAGGAAACACTGAGCTCAGCCCTGTTCATCCACCTTGAATGCCCTTTTGATCCAGGCTGTCTGTGTGAAACTTGTACATTTTCCCTGTGTGTCTTCAAGGTGTTTTCCCCACAGCCCAAAGACTCATGGGAAGGCTTCACTAAACCATCCCTGATGTGTGACAGTGACTGAGTATTGCTGAGAGGAGGTGAGACCAGGGACAAATCGGTGAATGAGGTGAATTTTGCCGAACGGATTTTATCACGCTTCAAAAACGGAATAACAATAGCAACATTCTGGAACTAAAAATGTGCTTCAGCTGTACGGCCCTCCAGTTCTGCTAACTTAAAGTCCCATTCATTTATCTATCCATTTTCTATACTGCTTCACGGGGGTCCAGAGCCCATCCCGGAAACAAGGGCCACAAGGCAGGGGATGATCCAGAACACCATTCACATACCTTGGAATGTTTTTGGCCTGTGGGCCACCCCACTTATGAAACCTGTCATACTAAAAGTACACAGATTAAGGAATAAAAAGATACCAGATTTGATTCAGCAATTCCCCAGTCTTCCCTACACTGTGACGAAATTGGCCTCTGTCTTAATATCCATGTCTTAAAATGTAACATCTATGTTTATATATTATATGCTATTTATTACTTATTATTTTTCGTTGGCACTACAACCAACGAGCGCGATATTTCAGCTCAGTGTACAACTCACACGCATAACATCACAAGCTAAGAATAAAAGATACTTTGAGTATGGACAAACTGGCATCCTGTCTACGGCACTGTTTCCCAATCTGGTCCTGGGGGACCCACAGACAGTTCATGTTTTTGCACCCTCCCAGCTCCCAGTAGGGAGCAAAAATATGGACTGCCTGGCAGGGAGCTCAGAGGGAGCAAAAATGCAGACTAGCTGTGGGTCCTCAAGGACCAGATTGGGAAACACTGGTCTAGGGTGTTACCCTACCTTCTGCATCCCTATGACCTGTATGAAGTGGTTATGGAGGACACTGGGATGGGTTTCTTAGGAGATGTACCCGATGAAGACCTGAGATCCACACCACTACGACTGTTTTTGGTAGCACTGTGTGGAATCATGTACATTTATAGAAGTGACTCAGGTCTTTTAATGTGAAAGTCAGGCAGCATGGTGCCCGTGTGAGTATCTCCTCACACGCTGCACGAAAACAAGTCGCAAACGAAAGCCGGCGTCTTTGATATCCCAACGATACCGGCACACCACTCCCTGGCAAATAACAGCCTGTTCCCAGCATATCGAGGTCATCTCTCAAGCCTCCCGAGTGCCGCAATAGCAACATTCTAGATCTAAACATAGCGACGACGGAGAAGATGCTAAAAATCAGCACTATCTGAGGGTCAATGAGCCGCATTGAGCGTGGATCAGCAAGGGGCAAAGGGGAACGCGGCCAATCCTGAAACACTCGCCAACATCGTCCAGACCCACTTTACTTTTCATCAGCTCATGGGCAAAAGCTCAAACGAGGTCCTCGCAATAGCTTTGTTCTTCGTGACCTGCGGTGCCCTGCATAATCCCTGCTCCTCTGACACCGTCTCTTACAGATAATTCTGACAGCACGTCAGTCTATTTTCCCCATCATAAACGATCCAGAGAACCATGCTGCTGACGTCAAACGGTACCAGACTCTTTGCTTTGAGGATATGATGCTTTGTGCAAAGGCCATGATCACGGTCAATCACCTGGACCATCCATCCCAATTTCATTACTTTTATGAAATACTCGTGACAGAAAGGCAGTTAGCTATTACCTCAGCACACCATTTTACTTCACACAATATTGTTGATTTGCACTGCAAAAAAAAAAAAAAAAAGTCTGAGAACAGCTGAAATAAGACATAAGTACAGTGGTACTCGAACTTAATCCGTTCTGGACTCCGGATCGAATCCTAAAAACTTCGAGTTCAGATCGAATTTTTCCAATAAGAAATTAAGGAAAACCAATTAATTGGTTCCCGGCCCCCCAAATTTACACCTAAATAGGTTTTTTTAAGCATTTAAACACAAAATGAACAGGATAAAACAAGAAGAACATTTTTTTCTTAATGGCTTCCAAAACGA
>JAODJU010000114.1:471436-497108 GCA_026776725.1 Gnathonemus echidnorhynchus
TTAGCCAGCGTTTTTTTCATGATTCTACATTAAGATTTCAGCGAGATATAAACTGAAATAGATGCGAAAAGTACGCTATGTCGTCGACGACATACTCGGCCACAGAGGGTTAACTTACTAGTGTATCTGAACAGGGCATAATCCCACGAAGATATATTCACATTTTTTCCCTCCCAGCCTCACCAGTATGTTGGGCTTTCTCACATTCTTGTAGGACCCACTGATCACATAATCCTTTCGCCCCAGGCTAATGTTGCAGCCCAAACCATGGGGGGGCAGGTTCAAAAATTATATTACACAATGCTTTTGCAGGTAAAGATGGGAGAGCCAGCAATTAATTCCCAGCTGCAGCCCTGGCCGGGGTTCTGTCAAACCCACTGCGGGTTTTGATGTTCAAACGCCTCACAGTTCAGCAGGATGGAGGCCCTATCAAAGTAGCATCCATTACCCACAAGCGCTAAACAGCAATACAAAGTTCTTGCGCAGCATGGGGAACACCGGACCCAAAACGCGATGAGACATACTCCTCTCTCTGGGACCGGCAATACCAGGCCAATCCAGCCATCCACTATGCACAAAAACACTGCCTGATAAAATATTTATTTTTTCACCCCTCGAAGTATGACTTCGAAGAAGCAGGAGCTCCTTTTTAGCTACCGTGTTCCATGATCTAATGACTTTTGTTTCTGACTTCTTCCACATAGGTTACATGGTTGCAAATGGATACAACAAGCCATTTGTACCTGCAACTGCTGGCCTCTCATACAGGGAAGGTTCTGCTGCCACCTGCCGATGGTTTTAAGAAATAACACAAGAAAAACAGGTTTATAATCGTCAGAGAGACAGAAGGAAACTTGGAAAATACAAACCTTTAGTCGTAGACTTGCTCCAATAAATAAAAGGAAATAATTCTTGGATGAAATGTTATATATTAAATTGTGTAAAAAAATATAAAAAAAACCATTTATTCGCTGGAATAATTTCAAAATTTGAAATAAAGCAAGATCAAGATGGTACATAACTTTCCGGAAATTACTTCACAGAGATATAAAAAATTTACTGTAGCCTATGCCATTCCTTTTGTTGCATAATAGATAAAAGTATAATGTCTCTTCAGACATCGTGGCAAACCCTGGGGAGGGGTACCTCACGAAACCCTTATCAAGTGACTTTCCATGGAAGCGCACAGAGGTTGGTTTTGAAGCACGCTGACTCCTGCGTCTCCCCAGCGGTCACTCTGAGAGGTCTCTGTATCACCCCTGTGACTCCGCGATGCTCTTCTTTCATTCACTATGCACTCATTTTTATAGGAGATCCGGCATTTAGCATGACAGAGAAATAGTGCAAAACACCTTCATCTAGTAGCGGCCTAATCAGGCACTGATATCACACACATACACAGGTTCAATCACCTGAGGAGACCCTCAGCCGCTCTTCGGAACATTCTACAGTATCTTATGAAGACAGAAGCTGGTTTACAACAGTTTTTTGGTCATAGGCTAAGTCCAGAACCCAAATTCTTATAAGTATCAAAGAATACGTAAGTGCAAAATTTTAAGCACAGACAATCCCAGAAACATAAAACACAAAATGAGCATCTTCTTTAATGGAAGCATGTACAATAACATCCATCCACCCTTGAAAGGTCACTAATTGCCCCAAATTGCCCATCCTTGACCTATGACAGCAGTAGGGAGGAAACACCACTGAAATGCCAAAGGAACACTCATTCATCCAAGGGATCGAGTTGTGGCTGGTCAACAGAGCTGTCTGGAAGCTGCCTTCTGCAGAGTGCAGCAGCATGAGGATGGACATATCTGACCAATACTTATAGTTCTGAGTTCCTGCTTAAATAAGTTTAAAGGGACAGTCCACCCAAATAAATACTGTCCAAAAATACGAAAAAAATATTTATTTTTGGTAAGAAAACACGAAGTCTGGCATACAACAACAGTCCCAGAGCACTATATTTTATGACTGCATACATCTTAAATATTTATAACATTTGTAACAGAGAAGTGTGATAAACGGCGTAATTTTCTGAGTAATGTCTTGACTTCGCACTGTCTGCACTGAATTTTCTTTTGCGATCAAATGCTTGCGTTACTGATTGATTAGCATCATTCAGCAGGACTGCAGCCTTCTTTATCGGAAAGGATTTATTTTTCAGAAACCCTTCATCCTGTCGTGCTGAAATGTTTATTAGGGTGTAGATCCTACTCGTGAAATTTTAGCAAATCAAAGTTCGCAAAATGCATTTCTAACAACATTAAAATAATTCCACACAGTGGACATTTTTCTTACTGTTTACTATGCCGGTGTGCTAAGCAATAAGGGTCACCATTTTGAAGGCAATTATCGGCGGTAAATATCGGTTCATTTTTAACCATCGGCTGATTCCCATGGTTGGTCGATACAACCAGTGCATCTCTAATCAAACAGACGTCCACCGATCACTGACTCTTACCCAAAAAAATCCAAACACTGGCCAATTAATGCCAAGTCAAACACTCTGCGACACTGATTATATGACACTGAGTCTCTACAACCCCCTGCTCCAACACCTGCTGGACAGGAAAAGCTAACCCCACAACCGGTCACGTTGGCCATAGCATACCGTCACGGCTGGGAGGAGGAATGAGGAGCTGACCTTTGACCTCAGTGCTTCTGTGTGGCAAAGCTAACTGGTGTTAATTTTAAGTGAAATATCCATTTCCAGAAACCAGAAACACATGAATGTACTCAGCCCTTGTCTAGAAGTATCAGTTAAGCATTTCAATTCCACTTTAAGGACACGTTATCCATCCTTTCCCGGCATATTACAATCTTTGTCTCCAAAAAAGGGTGGTGGGTTCAAATCCCATGAATCCCATAACCGCTAGAGTAGTTGTATCATTGCTCCCTTGACCCCAAATGATCCAGGTACCCAGGCTACCTCTGCTTCCTGTGGCTCCTAAGTAAATAGCCATGCCAGCACCAGACTGCGTGTAAATTTACACAGACGTAGCCCAAAAGACTGACACCAGGTTCACTGCTGATGTCATGTACATATTCAGGGACAGACCATACCAGGAGGGTTGAGATCAAATAGTGCGAGGCAGAAAAAAGGTCCCGATGCAGAAGGTGTTTCTCAGCTACGATAACCACAAATGTCCCTCTGCTGCCACCTTGTGTCATGAAGGAGTACTACAAGCAATGCTAACATTGTCATTAGCTAATCGAACTATGATGGTATATGACACCACTGAGGAAAGTGCAAATCTGAGGTGGGAAGTTCAGGTCCAGAAAGTACAAATCCAGACCAAGATTTTGTTTCAACCAACCAGTTGAGTACAAAGAGTGACAGTCACAGAGTGCTCAACTGGAACAAAATGACATATTAGCAGCAAAGTAGAAGAGAAGCACAGTTAAAATGGCCAAGAATGCACTGGTGCATGAGCCCAGCTTACTTTGATGCGAGGCATGGTGACAGTAGGAGGTCTGGCTTTGGCCACAAAGCTCAATGAAGAGCCCCTCTCAATCAGGCTCCTGGTGTACGGCATGAAGCGCCGGCCTTTGGCCCCGTACACAAAGTCCCCCCGAAGGGCGTCGATCAGCAGCACCACCACCCGGTTAAAGAGGGCAGGGGGCACCTTTGAAGAGTTGCCTGCATCTCCTGCAAGAAGAAAAAAAAATGTGGGAACATTCAAAATATAAGATAACTTAAGTGGCTTTAATAATCACACTTTTACTGACATAAAAGCTGTGGGGGTTACTAAATTGCCCATGGGTGTGCATGTGTGAGTGAAAGGTGTGTGAGTGTGCCCTGTGATGGGCTGGCTCCTCGTCCTGGGTTGTTCCCCACCTCGTGCCTGTAGCTTCCGGTATAGGCTCCAGACCCCCCGCGACCCAGAAGGATAAGAGGTTTGAAAAATGGATGGATGGATCGATGGATAGAAAAGCTCATGGTCTAATGATTGCTCAGAGGTATATAACTTGAGAAATTTATTCTTGTTTTCAGTGGTAGCTCACCAGAGCAGTGGTGGCCTTGTGGTTAGGGAAGCATGCTTGTGATTAGAAGGTTGCTGGCTTGAATCCCTGACCAGCAATGTAACATCACCCCCAAGAACTGCTTCCCAGCTGCTAAATTAACTGCCCACTGATATGCCACACATGGGTTAAATGCAGAGGACACATTTCGTCGTTATGCAGTGTGTCTAAAATTAATCATTTTCAAATAAAAGCGAAGCACGACTCGTTGCAGCTCTCGATCCTTCCCAGATTACTGGAGTGTTCCTTCTCTCGCAAAAGTGTAAAATCTACTACTAGATTTAATGCACAACTTGCTGATCGCGTACCTGGACCAGGCTCGGCCGGCTGGTCAGACAGTTTACTCTTCAGGGTGAAGGACGACTTGACCGGCGCTGGAAAAAATCCTCGCAGAAAAAGTGCAATGCCACATATTTCCAATATCAGGCAAAGAGAGGCAAACACCGACGAGCGGACTTTCATTGTGTTTAAATGCTACCAAAGATGGTTAATATCGATCTGTTTAGAAGGAATTGGTATATTTACTTTTTATCTAATTTCGCCAGGAATTAAGAAACAACTCGCCACTATGGAGATGAATGTTACTATATCCTCGTGCATTTACACTATCGAGCTGTATTATGTTAACAAACATTACTGGTATGGTAATACCAACCATTCATTTATATCTAATCACTAAAATGTCAACCGCAAACAGAGTTCTTTAATAGTTTTTCTTGAAGAACAACACTCTAAGAAATTCACCATAGCCACTCCACGTAAGGACATCGATACGGTTAGAAGGTAACAAAAACAAAGTAACAAAAGTAACAAACAAATTTATAAGTCTATAAGTAACAAAAAAGAGTCTTCTTGATTGCTGTGTAGCTACAAACCACTGTCAAAATGCTATTGCGTTTAATGAATGGCATCAGCTGCTTCACATGTTTAGCGGCACCGCAATGCAGACCGATCGCGAATGTAACTCAGAAAGCTTTAAGAAACAATCCGCACACATTAATGTTGTAATAAAAGAGTGTTTGCTTCGTCGAGAAAGCAAGTGTTTCGCTGTCAAGTAAGAATCAGACGAGTTTTCAAATTGACACTTCCGGGTTCCATACAACTACGGATCGGTGGAGGGTTCAAAATACCAAAACAACGAGGTTAGGATTAAACTAAATTTGTATCTTTCTATTTACATCTCAGAATGAATATCAAAAGGCCATTAGGATTTATCGCTGATTAAACTAGATTTTCTAGGTTCACAGTGAAGTAAATTCAATTAAAACTTAATTTAGTTTCATTAAACTTGAGTAAATGCACAAGACGTAGGCTACTGATTCTATTCTAACGAACTGGAAATGAAGAAGTATCACATTTCTAATAAGTGTGGCTGTATTCATACATTATTTCTATAGTATAGGAACTATTTATAAAACTACAAAACCAAGTAATTCTAAACGAATATTAAATCAAACATAGGTAGTGGACAGTGGTGCCTTAATGGTTAGGGAGGTAAACTTGTAATTGAAAGATTGCAGGTACCGCTCTTGGACCCTGAATTAGCTGCCCCCAACTATGTCACATATGGGTTAAATGCAAAGAACACATTTCGTTGTTGTGTGCTGTGGTGTGTCAACAATGACAATTAATCACTGAATTCTAATTGTTACTATGTCAATAAAAACAAATGCAAACTTTTATTTCAGTTCAAATTTATTTAAAATTCTGTATATGCATTTTGTGAAATGGTGTAAACACTTTATGTTCTAGAGATAGTTCTGCTTAAAGATAGGAAAATAATTTACTATGGGCTAGACGTGTGGTAACAATGTTTCTTGGAAATGACGTGGGAACACCGTCCCTATTTACCTATGATATTTATATTAATGTATAAATTTTTTGAGTAATCAAAACCACAAATATAGAAAAGAATAACATTAGTAAAGATTAAAGATTATAGCATAGTGCTTCAGAATAGCTTAAAAATGCACATTCTAGTATTGAAATATACATACTTATCTAAAATACGACACTTTCTTATGTACTATACACGTTTTTATTCTGTTTCAGTAAAAAAATCAGCAGAAGAAAAAAAAAATTCAAATTAGGGTAAATTTGACAGCATTTTATTAGCGTCCCATACGACATGTGAGATTGTTAGCTAGGAGATATTTTGACACTGACTATAAAATTCACATGAATCATGACGTAATAACATATGAATTTTCATGGTTTTGCCAGAATGATCCATTTAAAATAAAACATACTAATAAAACTATTGTTCAATCAACTACATGAACTTCGCTGTAAAAATAATCCGTTCAGTTTGAGAAAGTCTCTGCTTAATTAAAATTTTTCGCGCGGAGTTACTCTTTAAAGGATCCACATGGTTCATTCAGACCCCTCATAGCTGCAAAAAAACTGCCTGAATTGTGGTTTAATATTTGAATTAATTGAACACACTAAGGTGAAACTATACGTTTTTATTTATCGAAAAAAAATAAGTGACGTTTATTCTTTAAATAACATATTCGAAAGGGCAATTCTCTTTCTTTTTTCACTACAACTATGTAGGGTTAAATCTGGCATCTAGAAGGGCACCACAGACAGACCTGCTTTGTTTTTCTTCGTTCTCGTGTTGGAAACGTACGGCGCGTACCATTAACAGCACTACCGTTATTTAAGTTTCTCTAAGTTCGTGTATTATTATCATCAAACATCATTACAGTTAATAAACGGATTCGTTTACATCTTGCTGCTAACCAGGATTATGCCGTATTTTAGTTGTGCTTACTGGATAGCTAAGTAACTCGAGCTGCTTATTTAGAAGGACTACAGACAATCGGCAACTTTTTAATATAGATGTTTTAGATTGATCGTTTAATCGTATTAACAGTAATATATCCAGAAATCGTATTTTAACCTGATTTGCATCAGGACATTTAGAAAGATTCGTGGTTACTGTAAATTTAGGTACAGATATTTCATCTTCACAGCAAAATTAAGGCACAACTGAACTAATTTTGTCCCCTTTCTCGGGTGCCGTATTTAGCAGTCTTATTACGACAATACTTTTGATTTAAGAAAGTAATACATCTTCTGGAGAAAAGGTGCAGGGGTTTTATGATTTTTGACTAATAGTTGCGTCTTCCTGCGTTCAGGTCATTAATGGTCTATCTGTAGACGGATCGTTAGTTAAGTCGGGTGCAGTTAGTATTTGCGGCCTTTCGCTCGCATGGACGTCGTTAGCGGGTTACCGACGAGCCCGGATGGCTGGATTTCTGGCCACTGGGGCGCAGGGTTTACCCAACAGCCATCGGATTGCCTGCCGAGCAAACGGAAGCGGAGCTGCGCCGGAGGCGACAGCCCGCATGGAAACGGCCACGTTCAGGACCACGGAGGGCCGAAGCTGTGCCCGATCCAGGGCGTAGTTAAGAAACACAGTGAGTGGTCTTTCCCCGCTAAGAATCTGAAAAACGTCTCTTGTCGAATAGGCGGGGCCCCCCCCCCCCCCCCTTTAGGTGAGCATGAAGGAGAAGTCCTCTGTGTTTGTATGAACAGATAATCAGAATTTTTTTGGCCAGAGACAACTGCATGTCCTAGGTATTTGTTTGGGCAGTATTGATGCTTACATCACAGATAACACAGAAGAACAAAGAACATAAAGTAAGCAAAGCAGATCATGAAAAAAAATGTAGGGATAAAAGTGTAGAGCATTGCAATGCAAGTTGTGCCATATACTGACAATAATTATAAGTGGAAACGAGAACAGAGAAATTGAATAATGGAATATGAAAGTGTGAAAATATATGATGTCCAGTAGATGAAAAGGATTTAGTGATTGTCGATACACCACAATGAAATGTGTTCTCTGCATTTAACCCATATGTGACATCGTTGGGGGCAGCTAATTCAGGGTCCAAGAGTGGTACCTTGCTCAGGGTACCTCAGTGGTGCCTTGCTGGTCGGAGATTCGAACCTGCAATCTTTCAGTTACGAGGGCGCTTCCCTAACCATTAAGCCACCACTGCCCACAAGATGTACAAAGGTGCGTGCAGAGTGGGGGAGTGACAGAGGCAGGGACTGTGCCAGTGGGGGTCAGGGGGCTTATATAAATGAAAATCTGGGTAATATGTTTAAAGATCAGAAAAAGGTAAAAATTTTATGCCCATGAAGTTTCAGATCTTTACAGTGTTGCATACAGTATAGATGATACAGTGAAGATGATGTCATTTTTAAAAACTTGTTTTCTTGAAGCGTTCAGTTATGACTGGCATATCTGTATTTCGCCCCCCTTATCTCTCTCTCTCTTTAATTCCTCTAAGGAAGCTGCTTTATCCCCATTGACGGAAACAGAGGGGTGTATTACTCCGAACGCTGGGAGCCCAATGGGAGCACGCTGTATTTTCCGGTCACAGGGAGTCTCCTGGCAAACATGGACAAGTACGACCAGATAACTTTTGAGCAGGGATGCTTCTTTATAGGCGATGAGTCCGGAGGGTTCCGCCAGAAGGCCCAAGGTAGCGATCATCTCTCTGCATCATTCTGCAGGCCGAATAACACGCATCCAGCTTACTCCACTGCAGCTGGCAAAGGCAGTTATTTTATGAATGAATGAATGTTTGCTGTGAGATGTTATGCTTTCTCCCTACACAGGTCAGGCTATTCACTGCTGGCGGTACAGTGAACGGGAAAAGAAGCTTTTTATCGCACTGTCGTACTTCTTCTCCAGCTTTGATGTACGTATTGATTGGAACGGGTCAGATATAAGAAAGCTTAGCTGTCACCGCATGTGGGTGTTAAACCAGAAAACGAACAGTCATCGCTTTAGGTTTCATTGTCAAGCATGAATGGTAATATGAAATGATTGCGTACTTTTTTCGGACTTTATGGACAATAACAAAGACAAGTCTACCAGTGAACAATGCCACTGTAGAGAAGGGGTGTATCTCAATATTCGTACTTAACCGTATTTCTGTTCTCCTTCACCCATCTTACGTTGCCAAGACCAGTTCCAACATTAAGATCACAAGTACAGAGGACGGTAAAAATCTCTGGATGTTGGTCTTGTTCTGCCGCAATTATCGAGGATACATCGGTTGTATCCTTGCCGAATGAGACCAGTCCTGTGATTAATTTTCGCCCCAAGTTCTTTCTTGGAAGGCAAGTTAGCAAGACTGGTCTTCCCAAGACGACAAATACAGTCATTGCATTCTTGGCATTGAGATTCACCCAAATTCTCAGCATATATACATTAAAAAATGAATTTGAGGTAGAATCTGTGAATTGTGACATTAAGTACAGCAGTACATAAGTAGTACTGCTACTACTAGTAGTACTGGAAGCTAGAAGTACTGGTAGTACTAGAAGCTGATATTCCTCGGGTCTGAGTATTTATCTGGATGTTACTTGTCCTGCAGGTGTTTCAGGACGTCGTCGGCTCTCTGGGAGGGCTGTAAGGGGAGCAGCTGCACTTTACAATGGAAGATTCACAGAATTCAGCAGAACCTCAGAATTTCTCTCCAGTCGTGGACGGAGATGGTCAGAACGAATCCCGAATGGATCAATATTACCTGTGAAACAGCTTTATGTGTTTAGTAAAGATAATAATAATATTTACTGATTTTTCCAAGGTATTTTAAAAGCACATTCATATTTCATTCCTTTTTTACATTTTTTTTTACTGTGGGCTTGGAAAAACAAAGTCTGTGTGCATACAGTCTATATGTAAGGAATCTTAAAGACCTTTGATATTGCAAAGATGTTTATAAACTGAAAGGTTTAACAATCCCAAAATGATTAAACTTTTCATCGCATTTGGTTGGTGAAAGTAAAATTTTCACCATATGTAGTTTGAATTTACCTGCTGTTTCCAGGTAACACTGTACAGTAGTAAAACTGTTTCCCTCTTTCACTTATGGATAAAGGTATATTGCTGCTGCCAAAGTATTTCTTTTAATCCCATATTGATGCAAGATTTTAAAATATGAGTAATGAAGAGGAT
Source organism: Gnathonemus echidnorhynchus (assembly GCA_026776725.1). Taxonomy (NCBI): domain Eukaryota; kingdom Metazoa; phylum Chordata; class Actinopteri; order Osteoglossiformes; family Mormyridae; genus Gnathonemus; species Gnathonemus echidnorhynchus. The sequence continues at coordinate 481,452 of JAODJU010000114.1, forward strand.
GGAAATTCCTCTTCTGATACTTAAGTTGCACTTTGAAGATTTCACCACAGAACACCTGTTAGTATTGTTTGTGACTTTTTTCTTGTAATGTTTGCATCTCTGTCAGCAGGACTGTTTAGAGGAGGAGATGCGTTTTAGATGCATTACTGAAGCTGCATATGTGACACCTGAGAGCTTTTCTTATTGACCGCACAAGTTGTTAGCCTGGGGCTGAACACACTTGGCAGTGGTGGCAATAGGTTGTGCCTCTAAAATGGAAAGTTTAGGAGCACAAGATCTGGTTTTGCAAGAAACATGCTTTTTGTCTATCCTATTATTTTTAAGTATAGTTTCAGGTCTGTTTGGTTGCTTGGCATTTGTGTATGTCTGCCCTTTTTTTATGAAACCTTTTTTTTTTACTGTAATTTTAAACAATAAATGTTGTTGGAAACTTTTTGTGGAATTAGTTTCCTAAATTGACTCCATCGGACTGAAGCATGTTCACATCAGTCCTCTTTTTTACTGGGTGTCCTCTCCCTGGGAGATTTCCACCTCACTGGTGGACTGAGCTTTAAATCTGTCCCAGTAGTAACACACTTGTAGTGTCCTGAGTAACATATCGGTGATGTAATTCTTAATTGTGCCTAATTTCAGTGTTCAGTGTTCCGAAGACAGATGTTTTCTCTAAATACTGCCATATTGGAGGTTAATTAAGCAGTAGAACATGACGAATGAAAATCTGAAAGAAGGACTTTATCAAGTCAGTCATTTACTCATCTCGAGTCCGGTACTGAATCTCCATCCTCTTTGTATTTTGGTCAACGAGTCTTTCGGTTGGAGGGAGCTGAAGTGAAAATGAGCCGAATGAAATGAAATGTGAAATTTGTTGTAGGGCTTTGATGAGTGGCTGCATAATGGTTCCACCGGATTCAGTTATATATCTATTGTATGATTTTTAAATGAACTCCTTTAAATGACAGGAAGGTCCTAATTTTATAGGATATTAACAAAGCATGCTTTCATTCTCTCAGTCTGGTCACAGACTGGCCTGGAAAGATTCCCCTGTGGCACTGGGCTGGGGTACATCCTGGACAGGATGACGGTCTGTTGCAAGACACATGCAATCATACTCCCCGGGGAATTTAGAGAATCTCCTTTCCTTAACCGTGTCTTTGGACTGGGGGAGGAATCCCACTCGACAGAGAGAACAAGCACAGCACTGCCAATCGGTGCAGCCCCTGATCGCAACCTGTTAATCGTAATTTGTGAAAATTTCCAATTGATGTATGTATAGAATGTAAGTTAAGGCGTAGCTGGGGTGGTGCAGTGCTTAACACCATCACGGTGCACCTGTGGGACCTGGGTTCGAGTCTCCACCATGGCTTCATGTGCATGGATATGCATGTTCTCCTTGTGTTGTCATGGTTTTTTTTTCCTCAGTACTCCAGTTTCTCCCCACAGTATAAAAACATGCTGAGGTTAGCTGGAGTTACTGAATGGTGTGTGACTGTGCCCTGTAATGGGTTGGTGCCCCATCTTGGGTTGTTCCCTGCCTGTAGCCTTCGGGATTGGCTCTAGACTGCCTGGGATTCTGATCGTGATGAGCGGCTAAAGAAAATGATTGGATTAAGGCATAGTTTGTGCAGTTTTACTACAGAAGTTACTACTTTTAGTCAACCTTAACATATTTAAATGGTATGGGTGCTTTTCAGTAAGGTTCAGTTTCCATACTCTGCCTTCAGTAGGATGGCCCCTAATCGGCCTCTGCTTTTGAGGGAAGAGCTGCGAAGGTATCCGGCTGATTGGCTGCCCCGAAAGCCAGGCTCCCAGAGAGTTCAGCTCGCTTGATAAGCTCTGCTTTGATGAGCGTGTTTGTCCATGAAGCAATAACAAGCGTGACACCATTAATCGAGTCTCGTTGACCTGTTCCGGGAGGGAGATAAATGATGATGCATCAGCCTTGAGATTCTTCACCCTTTTATGTGGCTGTACTTAGCAACTAGGGCGGTTTAGCAGATAATTCAATCCAATTGTGGTGCTGTACCTTTACGGATTTTCTGAAAAGCACGCTAAGGCAGTGTTGCCAGGTGTGTGTGGGCGGGGTAGTGGCCACCCAAACGGATTCTCTGACCAGCCAACCAAATTGGTTTTTGATAGACCAAATTTAACCAATCAGTAATGATTTATTAGCATCATCCCAGGACCCCCCCCATATAAGAGCTCAGGGGGCCATTAGCTTAAGTCGAGAACTTTTACCGTGGTCTCCACCCCTCCAGTCGACAACTATTACTGTTGTTACTCCTCCTGAGCTGATAACTTATACCGCCCCCTCCACCTCACATGTACGGACGCCTCGCCCCCCCCCCCCCCCCCCCCCCCCCCCTCCCCGAAACCCATAACATAATTTGAGCCCAACGAACTTAGATTCTTACCCTAGGATTGTGTGCCAGTACCGTAGCTGCTCATTAGCATCACCGTGTATGTAGAACAACAGCGCATTCTGCTGATCCTGGCTGAAGAACGCTGAAGCACAGTCCGCTGACCCCGGCTGAAGAACGCTGAAGCACAGTCCGCTGACCCCGGCTAAAGAACGCTGAAGCACAGTCCGCTGACCCCGGCTGAAGAACGCTGAAGCACAGTCCACTGTCCCTGACTGAGTATCGACCTCCAGGCGGGATCTTGACAAAGAGCACCATTAAGACCGGACCTTTTTACTTGCAGCCCTTGATTATTAAACTTTGGCTCTGAAGCTGTGTAAGGAACCAAAAGCAATCAAGAAAACAATTGTGCCATCATTTTTGGTCATCACATCCATCTGTCTTGACTCTGAGGTACTTGAAGGCAATTATTGTAGTCATTCTGGGCAGGACTTGGCTAAAGTCAGGCCAGTTCTGATGGCCCTGATGTGGTCTATGGAAGCCCTGAAGCTTAACCAAACATGTGAAAAGGAAATTAAAAAACACAATATCTTGGGTTTATTTGTTTGTGTGTCTGTATGGAAATAAATTCTACTCTGTTTTTTTGTTTTTAACTGTGAAAGGATTACTCCTTTATTCTGGATTAATGAGTTGTCACCACACACACCTGGGACTGGGGTCTCCCTCGCAGGCCCAGTGCTCTACGGCCTGAGACTGCCAGTTCTCCCCATTATTTGTTTTTTTTTTTTTTTTTTTTTGGTGGGGGGGGTTCTCCCAAAGTGCAAAGACGTGCATCTCTGATGAGTTGGTGACTAAGTCACCTTTAAGTCTAGTCATATGGCCTTTATTGTCATGCCGTCTATATACAGTGATACAATGGCACAGAATAACATCTCTCAGACACCAGGGTGAGACATACAGACAGCGAGTGCCAAGGGGGGGCTTTCACAGCTTTAAAGTGTGAAAACACAGGACAGTGCAAAACAGGGGGGCTGGACACAAGGGTCTATATACATAGTGGCTGAATGTATGTGGACAGCAAAGATCATAGAATGTACCATGTAAAGCGTGACTGACCTGCTGTAGACTAGATTCTGTATGGAAAAAAGGCTATTTAATATGGGTGAATTGATTTTATTTTATTTCTAATTTATACCCATAGAAGTTACCAGAATCAGAATATTTTTTTTATAATCCCAGAGAGAGAAATTGAGGATCATTACCATGCATCTCAGAAGATAGAGGGAACTTTTGTACCCAGCTTATTTTTCGGCTGTTGTGACATTTAGCAGTCCGGTGTCAGGTTGTTACGACATCACAGACTCACCAGAGGAACTCTTTTGGACCAGAAGCTGTTTCAGAGCAGATGGGACAGAGAGTAATTAAAAGCCGCTATGACTCACACCAGGAGGTTGGGCTGGCATCTTCCCAAAGGAGGTCTTCATATTAACCCACCTCCCTCCTGCCAACGCTGCCCCAGAGATCCTCTAGGCGAGGAGCCTTATCGCAGGGGTGGCTGGGTAGCGGGCCAGGCCTGCCTTCTCCCGTCATTGGGTACCTGATTAAGTGAGACTGTGGATGCACAGCCTACTTGAGACAAGTACAAAGCACAGGCACCCCAGCCAACGCGGAAGACCCCTTTATCTTTTCCCAGGTGAGCAATGCGCTGTACTTAGCGGGAGTAGGCCTAAACGTTGGCGGGCCATTTTTGTGCCTGTAAAATGTGGATATTAGGCAAAGTTCAGATAAGGTTCTGCAGCACCAGATAGGGCTCGGGGATGCCCATTGTGCGAAGGAAAGTGGGGGAATCTCATACTATTTGTTTTGAAGGATCCTTGAGTAATTCAACAAGAAATTTACAAATATGGAGGATTTCTAAAATGTCTGGATGGAAACCGTCATGTGGATTTGGTGACCATTTTTGAATCCTAAACATACTATGAGGTTGATTTCTTACGGATGGGTCTGTTCTGTCTGGAGATGTTGAAAACTCAACAATTTAGGTTCAACCTCTTATTCTCTCATGTGTATTCCCTTTTATTGCGTGGGAGTAACTTATCTCCCAAGCAGTGTTGGGCATTTCAGATCCAGAAACTAGAAATCCAGACCAGGATTTTGTTTCCACCAACCAGCTGAGCATAAAAAGTCACAGTCACAGGGTACTCACCTGGTTGGTAGAAACAAAATTTTGGTCTGGATTTCTAATTTCTGGACCTGAAATGCCCAACACTGCTTCCCAGTAATTTACACCTAAGGTACGAGGCAGTTTCTTTTCCAAATAATGATTTCAAGTAAACACATCATACAACAGCTGAATTTGAAGAAGCCACAATGTTTCTGACTCTCCGTTATGGTCAAGATGAGACTGGGCATCTGATTTTTCATTGCTGCACTGGGAGATTATTGCTGTTTGTATAATTTATTCTGCTTTCTGGGTGTTTTTTGCAGGGCTGTTTGGGGGTCACCATATACCACACAAAGGATCCCAACTTTGTATTATGCAGCTTGGAACCACCAGTAGTTTTTTTACATTATTTTTTTACATGTTCAACTAAAAAGGTTCTTGAAAGAGATTTGTTTCATTCAGGTTGGCATATTCCAATGGAGCAGCAAAGCTTTGTAGGAGATGAAGTGGAGCTTTTAGCAGCTCTGCCAGGAGTTGGCTTTTGATAGCAATGCCACCTGGAGGCATGACGGCAGTTGCAAGCCTGTGTTTGTATGTGCATGGTGTGTGTGAGGTCACTGATGAAGTCATGCAGTTGCGCGATGATGTCAGAAAGCCGCAGAGCCCATTAGAGAACCCATGTGAATGTGTGGTGAGATTTTATAGTTAACTTTGGTGACAGAGAAATGTTTTTCAGACTTAGTTACAGTTTGCTTTTCATGTTGTTGAACAGAATGTTTTCTAAACTTCCATTATTTTAAACTTTCTTGCACCGCTGACTCTTTTCAGCATCTGTCTTAAATCATTCCCATTCACTTCTATTCCTCCCCGAATTCACCCGTAAAAAAAATACTGCTTCGATAATCCATCTAAATTCTTTTAGCATTTATAACACGGTCACACTGATTTATTTTTGTTTAACTCTGTCTTCAAACTTTGATGGAGTTTGCCAAGACCGTTCAGGCCAATCTTGGGAAATGCTCCTTTGATCGGTCCCGTTACGAAGATTGCGTCCGCGCCTCCAGGATGTGAAGAACAAACTGGTTGGTGACCACATTAACCCAGGCCTTGTCTTAGAGACACTGTGCGTCTGGGAAAAGCAGGCCTCCATTATTCACCCGTCTCTAGATGTGTTCATTTCCATTGAGGGCCGTTTCTGTGGCACCCATGAGCGAGCGCAGATTCGCTTAATGCGGGATAAATCGAGGAGGAACAAATTAGAAAGGGGTGACATGGGTTTTACAAGGTGCTGCACCACATTCTCCATCCGGGGATAATAATCATCATCAGTTGTGTCAGGGCTCGAACTTGACGTGCAATCAGTGTGAGGTGACAGACCAAACCTCTGGCACCTATAAAACCTTTCAGAGGAGACACCTTCATTACCTTAAAATATGGGTTTCTATCTGCCATCTGGGCTGTAAAAAAGCTGCCTAGTGCATCACATATTTATGGGTTTTATAACACCGAAAGCTTGAAGTAGGGAGAAGAGAGTTTCGTATGTAAAAACCTCAGAGAACCAAACGGTTTAAGAAAGACACTGGACAATGTACAGTATATCACACGACGCGCGCCTAAAATGTTCTGTTTTATGCAGTAAAGAAACATCTGCCTTCAACATTATGCGACAATATCTGACACATAGAAATCAGAATGAGCTTGACTGAAATGTTCATCTTTGGCATAAATTTACGATCAATCGCTAAGCTGATGTCCTGTGAGACAGTGTAGATATTGCTCAAATGTTCATGATGTAAAGTCAGAGTGGTCATAGTAAAGAGTAAAGCAGGTTTTAGAAGGTATCCTCATTAAGCCTTATAAAGTGTTATTATTAGGTCCACTAAGGTGTTAGCATTAAGTCTTACACAGAGGTAGATAATTTAATTCAGGTCCAGAAAGTAGAAGTGCAGACCAAGGTTTTGTTTCAACCAACCAGTTGAGTACTCTGTGACTGTTACGCTTTATACTCAACTGTTTGGTTGCAACAAAAGCTTGAACTGGATTTTTACTTTCTGGACCTGAACTATCCATCTGTGGTCTTCTAAGGTGTTAGCATTAAGTCTTATAAGGTCTTATCATTGCTTTCCAGTTATTGTCATTAGGTCTTATAAGGTGTCATTAACAAGTCTTACAGGTTTTGTTGTTACGACATGTCATTACTGTAATTCTTATAGTTTCATCATTAAGTCTTATATGGTATCATTAAGTCTTATAAAGTTTCATCATCAAATCTTATAAGATGTCGTCATTAATCCTTATAAAGTTTCATGATTAAGTCTTATAAAGTCTCGTCACTAATTCTTATAATTTCATCATTGAGTCTTATAAGGTCTCCTCATTAAGTTTCATACTGCATGAATCTCATTCTGCAGCTGCCCAAACTGCAGGAGCACAGAAGTCCCTGGCTACAAATGAGTCAGAGATGATGCCATCCCATCATGAAAATTCTGGTTTTCATGGTTACTTTGCCTTAGTAAACAAAGGCAGCTCGTTGCGCAGTTTAGATGCAGCTGGGACCTGATCGGTCGTCAATGACTAACAAAACAAGCGATCGACATAATCTAAGGCAATAAATGTAACTAGCCTGATGATCAGTCTCTGGACCAGCGGCGCCGGTCGACTTGGTGGCATGAGAATTCCGTCTCAGACTTGGCCTGAGTCCAAACCCATTTTCGTGGGTACCGGAGAGGTTAGCATACCCTGACATCCCATTAATCTACTGGGGTCCCTGCAGAGTGGACTCCCCCCTAATCCCCTCCCGCGGCAGACCGTCAGGCTCAGACAGACGCGGCCCGTCTGCGGCCTTATCAGCGGGATGCTGGCCGTTCCGTCAGGGTGGCTCTGCTCCCCACGGGCGGGTAACCGCGGGGATTGGACCGCGAGCTCTGAGGTTCTAGCAGCTGACTGGCGGCGCTGGATTTGACACGAGTATGCTGATTATCGGAGCTGTGGACGGGGTCCCACCTTCTCCGTGTCCACAGCACCTCATCCATCAGAAACAAAGCAGGCACTCAAGTGAAGGCTTCTGCTGTGTTGCTCAGTTTTTCTCTTTTTGTTTTTGCTTTTTCATGCTTCTTCTATGGGTCCTTGTTTGTCTCGCTTGAGGTGTTCTGTTGCTAAGAAGCCAGCAGCCTACCTTTTCTACCAAGGAGTTGACAGCATCACAAATCCATATACTGACTAAACAAAATAGGCATATAATTAGGCACGATCCTCAGGTCTTCTAGCTCAGTGTTTCTGGCCCTCGGTGGTACTTTTGCCACTATTCAGCAGTTTAGTTTGGTGCCGTCAGAGTTCATTGTAACTTTATGCCGAAGTCTGCGAGATCATCAGCTCCAGGAGTCTGTAGTCTGCATCTTTGCCCACTAACCAGGACAATGCTTGTTACTACAGTAACTTTACTTCCATCTCCTACTAGCCTGAGGCTCCTACAGTTTATTTGCTGCCGTGTCTGAAATCAGAACTCAAACGGAATAATGATACTCTATATTCATATAGAGTAAAGCTTAAAGCCATATGATCATTTATTGGAGATCCTTCAAAAATATGTAGATACAATGAAATAAATATTACATTTTCCTGTCAATGAGGCTGTAGTAAACTATGTGCTGTAATACCCAACAGTTATTTTGAAGATACTGTTATTCTGCATCTAGGCTGCAACAAAGGATATTTTAGTTATTTTACAGAATATTGAAAATTCTAATGCTTCTTGATTTCTTGATTTGAGTATCATCATTATCATTTTCAGGATCAGTTCATGCCCCGTCCTGTTTGACGTTTCCATGTTTGGCCAGCAGGTGTCGCTGGCCATACCATTCCTGGTGTCTTAGTGCTTAGTGATTATCTCACCTGTGTTTGTTATTCGTGGCCCTAGTGTTTGGGTTATTGTCAATGGCCCACACCTGTTAGCATTTGCTCTTTTCTTTGTTGGTTGTCGTATTTGTTACCCGGCAGTGTTTCTTTGTGATCTTTGTAGATGTTTTTGCTTGTGTGTAGTATGTTTGTGTTTGTGTTATTTTGACCTTTTGTGGTCCCATCTGCTTTGTGTTCGTTTGAGTTCTGTTTTGATAAAGTTCCTGTTTGATCATAAACTGCACTGTGGATCATTCTTCCATAATGCCTTATCATGACTACTATTATTATTATTTTATTATTATATAAGCTCTATGAAACCACTGTAATTGTCTGTTTTGTGAAAGTGGCAGTGGTGTATTAGTTACAGTGTTATGTGGTGTCTGAATTCACGCTCTCGTTGTAATTTTACTCATTCCCAACATTCGACGACTCAATAGAATGTAGCGTCTGAAAATAACATTGGTAATGTAAGTGAGTCTGAGGCCACGAGTCCCGGTAAATGTAAGCATCTGCAGGTCTTTAGGGGACCTTAGCCCCCGCAGTGCTCGTTGACGGGCTGTGAATCCGAACCCGTCTTCCACTGAAGTTTGGCCCTGTAGTGAACTGTGTCTAACCCTCAGACAGTGTCTGTCGCCAGCGTTCGTTCTCGGCACTGTCGGCCCGGCAACCACAGCTGACTAATCTCTGCCTCGTAGCCTGTGCCCGCTGGCGGCACAGCAGATCGGAGACTGAAAGTGAGTGAACGGCAGCTCTGCGCTTCTTTTATTCCTTGAAACCCCCGCTGCCAAATTGAGGCTGGCCTCCAAAACCCTAGATACAGCTAAATGGTTGCGCTTGTCCTTGTTATTTTATATTAATCCGTTGATTCACTTCAGGAAACCTGAGATTTTTTTCCCCCTCAAGTTTGGTCCCAGGGATTTCCCTTGTGAGCTCGTCAACAAGTAGAGGAGGATTTCATTCCAGCTGCTCAAGCCTCTTGCTTTACATAATACCTCAGCATCACTTTCTAACTCCGAGGAACGTCGCTGATACAGGTTGTCGAATCATCTCGTTAATCTTGATTATTCCGAAACATGGATCTGCACAGCGGCTCCTCCAGCATTGGCTAGGTTGGATGCGGTAGGAGTTGCCACTGAAAAGTGCGAAACGGGGAGAATGCAGATGTTTCAGGCGGGGTGAGGTTACAGAACTAACCCCTGTATTTATTCGTATCTAGATGTTTTAAAAGTGTAGAGCTATGCATGTTCGGGAGGGTATACAGAAGCAATGGGTTAGTTCTTTTGGCTTGATGATTTTGCTTCTTTACTTTATAGACTGCAGCGGTTACTGTGTAACTTGCTGGGTGCTCATTTCATCAACAGGGTGCTGAAGAAAAGAAAAAAAAATCACCCCATTCCGTCCTCCCACCCAACGGACCTGTTCGTCATCCAGAATGTCAGATTTTTTCACGAATGGTAGCCAGGTTAGACTGACATGCAAGCACAATTTGCCATTAAAATGAATCTCATGGTGGGAAATTCAGAGAAAGCATACAGAATTTCTTTGTTTGTTTTCCTTCAGACTTCGTCCTTTCAAATGCCATCCTTTCCCTTTGTTTGGGTTCTGTCTCCCGGGACACAGATTCCAGCCTGAGGCAGTCTGACAGGTATTCAGGCCTCAGGGAAAACTCTTGTCCGCTCTTACATAACTGCGGTTCTTCACCTGGATCTGGCAGTCCACGTCCGCTGGCTTCCATTTATCTCTTGTCTAATGACTTTTGGGACTACGCAATCTATCAGCCTCCGCAGCTTTGAAAAGATTCGCCTGTTGGAAGTTATTTGTTTGTGTCTGTTAATCCTGAAGCATTTCCAGTGACTTCAGCCCGTAGAATTAGCGATTTGTCATAACCACGGCACTAAATCTTCACCATCCCTCCCTCACCTAATTGAAAGGGTCTCACAACTTCTTGCTGGCAAAAGCGGCTCATAGACACTGGTGGGATAATATGCCAAGGAGTTACTGTCAGTTACATCCAGGCTAAGGAAACTGTAAATTGGGCATCATTCTAAGTATTTGGGATCATATTGGAACACTGTGAGTTACAGATGAAGGGATAGAATATAGGAAATATATTGCTGCAATACTTTAAACTTTAATGAGCCATCAGTTTCTTGTAATTATTAAAATAAACTTTTCCATGCATCTGTACTGAAAGAGGCAACAAGTAGGGGGGCAGCTGTTATTCATGATCATCTGTTGTTATTATCTACCCGTCTTGCATAACCGCTTGTCCAGTGCAGCTTTTGGTGAAGCCTGGAGCCTATCTTATAAAACACAGGATGCTGCATTTGGAAGCGTCCAGAAGAAGACTGATCAATCACAGCGAGAGCCAGAGGTGGTCGTGTGTGAGGCCACAAGCCGCTCCACCAAACCCCTACGTCACCCTGCTCTCTCACCACGAGGTGTGTGTGTGTGCGTGTGTGTGTGTTTGCATAGATCACATTTGAGGACCAAATTGTCCCCAAAGTGTAGTAAAACCTGAAATCTCCCTACTTTTGGGGACATCTTTTGAGGTCCTCATTTGGATAACCTGTTTTATAAAAAATCTGTGAATGCAATCAAAAAAGTAAAAATGCCAAAAGTCTTGTATTTGGGTTGGTTACTTATGGTTAAGGTTAGGTATAGGCAGCGGTTAAGGGTGTCGTGATTGGGATTAGGGTTTTTTCCATAGAAATTAATGGATGGTCTCCATTTTGTTAGGTACACCAACTTGCCACTGGGCCCTAAGCAAGTGTTATACCACCTTAAATGGGAAAAATATCATTTTCCGTAGTTTTCTCAGTCTCTTCCATTGTGTGGCTTTATGAGAATGAGTGAAAGCTGTGAGCGCTCCCCCCACTGTTCCCTCACAGGCATTAATAATCAAACCCAAACAGCCCAAACAAAGCAATAACAGATATTACAACTATTAAGTATCTCCTAGTTCTGTTATCTACACTTTTTTTTAAAGTTAAAGTAAAATAAATATACTTCCCTCCAGAGATGTAGCTAATAAACATATATATCACACAACTGCTTAGTTCACTTATGCCTTGGGCTGGCCCTCATAATGACCGTAAGCGGTTCTAGACTCTGTTAAGGGGGTCTTTAATGCCCCTCCCATGAAAATTAATTTTTCTAATACCATTTACGATTAGCACCATATCCCTCGCTTGGCAAATTTTACCACAGCCCCTCCCTCTACTCCTGTATTTCTGCGGGGGCTAAGGTCCCCTAAGAGTTAAATCCTAGAATCACCGCTAATAATGGCTATAAAAAGATACGGCTTTACAACAACAGTTCGTAAACTTTCCGAGTCCCACGGCGTGTCTGGATAATGAAGGCCCAAGCCTGTATGAATCCATTCACTGACCAGCCACTTTATTTATTAACGTCTTAAGGTTTACCGGCTGGCCGATGTAACTCCTGTGAAGTGCATTATGATTAATGCTCCCTCCATAACCGAATCAGTTAGACCGCTATCTGGTATTTGTCTTCACGGGACGGTATCGACTCTGGGGTGGTCATGTGGAAAATGAAGTGTCGTGTGTGGGGGCGACAACTGAGCGGGCGTGCCGAGGAAAAAAAAACAAGCAAGCCCAGAGACGCCCAGTCCTCCTCGCCACCGTCGGCTGGAATTGTCGGTGTCTCAGGCTGAGAAGCAGAAGAACGACCGTCCGATCGGATTCAGGTGGGTCCTCATATTTCAAAACCTCACAAGGCTTTCAGAGGAAATCAACAGTTTGTGTTTTTTTTTCCTGGAGACAGATTTGAGAAATGACTTCGGAGAAACTTCCTATTCCGGTGGCTGAAAAAAACCGACATATAAAAGACACGTTTTTCCACAGATAGACGCCCAGTGCCGCTTGATTACCGCACCCTTATCTCCAGACGCCACTCTTATTGAAAGCGTTAATAAAACCTCCGCAGATTCAGTTGCCATTATTATTCATGAGGAGCGGGATCCTGCAATCCAAAGCCAGATAGATGTCTAAAGCTCAGGAAGAGGATTTTTGCCGGCTTTTAGGTGCTGCACCAATTTCATTTTCCTGGAGGATGTTACAAATCCCTACAACACTAATGCAAGGCAGAGAGAACAAACAGCAGAAGATAATTTGTGCTGAACGGCTGGTTGTTCTTGTGTGTCTGGCAAACGGGGTGTTTTCTACTCTGCTAGATGCCTTGACTTCTTCCTTAGAGCTTAAAAATGGCACAGATTTCACTTTGCCCAAAAGTCTGGACTGTAATGAAAACCAAGCTGTCCTGAAGGCCTTCTCTGGAGGCTTCTGGCAGTGGAGTATCTATATAGAACAGTGTTTCTCAACTCAGTTCTCGGTGCCCCCCAGACAGTGCACATCTTAGCAGAGGTGGAAAGTTCACATCCAGAAAGTACAAATCCAGTTCAAAGTTTTGTTTCAACCAACCCGTTGAGTATAATGAGTCACAGTCACAGAGTACCCAGCTGGATGGTTGAAACAAAATCTTGGTCTGGATTTGTACTTTCTGGACCTGAACTTTCCACCTCTGCATCTTAGCTCTTGTTTGGCTCCCAACACACCTGTACCAGGTACTCTGTGTTCTGGATTGGCTGGAAGCTGCGAGGGAGCAAATATATGGACTGTTTGGGGGTCCTGTAAGACTGGGTTGAGGAACACTGTTATAGAACATTGTGGTCCCTTTTCTACAGTGGGGTTTTCACCTCATGGGGAAAATGGCCCACGACTTTCAGGTCTGGGCTGCAGGGCCTGCAGATTCATGCCATGTTTCCATCATTATGTCAAGTCTTTGCCATTTGTGCTAGAATTGGCTAATTAGCAATCAGCTCGCATACGTGAACACTCAGACGCACACCTGCTACCTATTAGGACATTTTCAGTTTCTACTCCAGATTGAATTGACTCTCAAAGTCTCTCTAGGGCCCTTCAGACCGTAGGGAGACAGGGAACGTGGCCCACACAGAGACCCACAGCCCCGATTTCTTCTGACAGTCGATGCTGTGCAGCTGGGGATCGCGGGAATCTGAGAGCAGTGAGGAGCTGGCTGCCCGGCGCCAGCAAAGGAATTGATTGTTCCAAGCAGATAATTATACTGCAAGAAGCATGGAGTCGAGAGGCCTGAAAGTTATCAGCGCCTCTGTGGCCTCCGTTACTGATAAGCAGGGATATGAGAGCTGGCATGGTACAGCTGTGAGGCAGACTTTCTCATTATCGGCCTCATAGAGCTGCTAACTCTTTCTTATCACTGTGTTTCTGCTCTTTTTTTCCACTCATCGTTTGTGGGTTTTTGCTTTGCTAGCCCATTAGCTGGGCAAATGTGCCGTCCCCGTGGTATTAAAATCCATTTCTGTCCCCGTTTTGAAGCCCACTTGACGGAAGTACTGCTGACTTTTAAGCTGTCAACAAAGGCGGCCAGCGGAGGATCCCGGTGCATTCTGGGAAATCTGGAATGCCACGTCAATCTGTGCATTTTTGCAAGTTACCATAAGGAATCAATTAAACAAACACGGCTCCTGTGGATCACCTTGGGTCTTCTGCGACCTGCGGCCTGTTTCCAAAATACAGAAAGATCCAGATCAGTCCAAAGCCAGCAGACTCAGAAACTGCTGCATCCCCAGCTGAATGACTTTCGCTGCACTAATGGTTAACAGATCTGTTGTGTAATATTATATTAACAAGCTATGAGTTAATAATAATTCTAAGTGCTAAAAGGGATGGTTATAGACCGGTGACATAATAGACTGAGGGAAAATTTGTGAGAAACCTTCAAAAATTGGAGTCAAAATTATTTTTTAAATGTAAATGTAATGTTAAATGTAATATAACGGAATGAGGTTTGTGCTAGCATCAAATTTGCCACAGAGATTAATTTTCTTAGCAAAACATTGAAAGCAGCAACAATATAACATTGTCGCTAATAACAGTGCAGATTACATCAGTAATGGATTTTACTGGAGCAAAAAAAATATCCACAGTGCTTTATTAATCACATATATAAATGTTCTCCCTCCCTGGGACAACTTGGCTTGTCAAGCCCAACTGCGGTGATTGAGTGCACCAATGTGTAATAGGCCATTCTCACTAAAATATAATTTCCTCTTATAAAGTAAAATTATTTACACTGAAGCAGTCTGCATCCCATATTAAACTGCAGACCCCTGAAGTTCCCCATAGGAGATCCTGTTTATTGTCTACCTTTGTAGTAACAAATTAAGTTTGTTGGAGACTGTTGCTATTAGCCTGAAAAGACTGAAACACCTAATAAAAATGACTAGTAAACCTTTTTTATTAGGATGCTTTTTCATCCTGAGCAGAATGTACCAAATCTGCATGTGTTTGTTTGGCAGGGTTAGAATATTATTGTTGGAGGTCCACCTGTCCACTAGAGGGCGGCGGTACTCAGCGTTAAAACTTTGCAAGAAGTCTGTGCTTGTTTTGGCAGACAGTCAAGGGGATCATGTGCCGCGCTCTGTCTCGAAGTTGACTCCATTGCCTCATTTAAGGGGTTTATAGTTGTTTATGTATTTTAGCACTTCATGCTGCAGCCCTCTGCATTGATTTCTGTCACTCTAGCACATTAGCTGTATCCTAACTGCTTTTCCCCAGTTCTTGCTCCAGCTCATCAGATAGTCTTGGCGGTAATAGGATACCGAAACTCTGCTGAAGGTCTTTCCTAACTGTCATTTGTGGAATACCAGCCACCTAAGGACCAGTGGTCCAACTTCTGGAGAAAACGTTGCTGCAGTTGCCTCCGTGCCACAGTAAATGCACTTTGCCGGTCAGTCCGTGACAAGCAGAAGAACCGCTGCAATTACAGACACTGCTATTGATGCTATTGAGTCGGCCAGTAATGAGATCTATGCAGCTGCTGTACTCTTCCCTGCTGGAGTATAGCCTGTGAAGAGCAGATGCTTCCCAGAATCCCTTTCCCCTGACAGCAACAGTAGATCGGTAACAACACACACCAGAGAGGAACCATTGACCTGTGAATGATGCACATAGCACATTTCTGGTAGGGCGGTAGAACCTCAGCCAGGAGAATGAGTAACAGAGGGATCTACATGTGGACAGACAACCAGCAGAGAAACCCGAGGCCTGGAATGTGCTGGTGAGCTTGGCAGGGGTTGGCAGCAGTGCCACCTGGACCTCAATCACCAGCCCCATTAGAAACTCATCTCAGTGGCCGGAGCTCCGCCCCCCCCCCCCCCCCCCCCCCCCCCCCCCC
>JAODJU010000114.1:497208-507452 GCA_026776725.1 Gnathonemus echidnorhynchus
GATGGCATCCATCTGCTCAGCCCCAAGTTCACACAGAATGAGGACGGGGGGGGCTCTGCCTGGCTGCTTGATGGATGCTAATTCCGCGAGAACTTCCAGTGGCCGCAAAGTAAACAAGGCAGTGTGCAGTCATTTATTCCGGGGCTTGTCAATACTGCCTCCTACAAAGCAATGGCCTGCTTCTGTCTATGTGAATGACATCATTGTGCTCTATTTACCATTATTAGTGGAGTCAATAGACACAGTACTAAATGCACTGTTTTATATCATTATGATTACCCTGCATGTGCCCTAAACAAATTCTTTGCTCTTACAGGTCTTCCAGAAGAAATGAATGTCCCGAAGCCAGTGCAGTGCCCAGTGTACACCAAATTCACAGCTTGTCAAAGAACGAGACTGGAAAGGGAAAAAAAAAACAAACATCAATATGGTATCTATAGGTAAAAAGAGGACTGTCTAGAAAAGAGCACACTAATAGCATTGGAAGGAGAACGCTTAAAACAACCAACACATTTATAGACTGATATATCCCCAAAGGGACTAAATTAGAAAAGAATTAGAAAAGAAATAAATGGTACCCCCTTTCCCTATTTTGGTCTAGGGACTTCAGCTTTTCCTGTGCCAGCGAAATGGGACAGGTCACTGGGGGGGGGGGGGGGGGGGGGGGCGACGCCTATAAAAGCCCCAGTCAGGGCCAAATCGTCCCCATGAGGAAGGTGTCATATACCTCCCCTAGGGTCTCATCCCCGTCCTGGAGATTACGGTGCCTGCTTTGTGTGCTGGTACTGTCCCTCATCATCAGTGTTTACGCCATTTTATCATGGATATCAGTCCCCCCTCCGCGGGAGGGGGGGGTCAGGGCTCGATCTCTGTGCTCTCCATCCGGAACTCACACCTCAGTCTTATCTATCGTGATTTCTATAAGCCCCCGGCGATACAACTCAGTGCAGGGCTTGCCCTGACCCAACAGAACAGTAAAACAAACAGAAATCCCTTAAGAAAAAAAAAGAAGCAGGAGTTATAGGTATAGGAGGTATAGACTTAATAGGAACGATGACTTAAAATTTGAAATTGTGTGCGGCTGATTATAAACAGTAGCATGTAAGCTCTGATATAAATATAGCAGAGGTTCAAAACACCATAACTAGATGTAGGTACGTGCAGAAATCACAGACAGTGTTAATGAGAGACAATTTGACGAATTCAGGGGAAGCCCTATTAAAACACATGGAGGCTTCATAAGGTGTTTGGTAATGCTGTTAGTGCAAGTGCCAGTACGTGAAATTGGTAAGGTGTGCATTCCTCTGGAGATCCTCCTGGCCTGAGCAAAGTGGGTTAAAATCGAGAAGCAGGAGAAGGAATTCTTCACAGTCATTTTAATCAGCCCCCAGAATGGATAGCAGAGCCAGCAAGTGTTAATGAACTTCCTTTGCATTGTGTCCCTTAGGGACTGGGTTACGTCTTTGTGATTCCCTGTCCTGGAGAGTAATGGCATTTGATTCAATGCTGCTGACTGTTTACCATCTTCATGTGGGTATGAGACTCTCAAACAGCCAAACGGTGTTGCTGTTCTTGCTGATACAGGTAGGGGGCGGTGTAGTATTGTGCATCCTTACTGGCATGATGTCATATGTCCTGCTGTGAAATGTGCCTTCCCTGGTGAACGACCATTCTTTGATTCTTTGTTAAGTCCTTTGGATAAACTACATTTGGAAAGGCGCTATATAAAAATAAAGTGAATTGAAACCCACTTGGCTTTTCAAGAAGGTCTTCAATACTGGGAGTCATATTAAAATTTCATGGTAGCTTCGAACTGAATTTCAAAGATGTTACCGCAAGACCTTCAATCATTGGAGTGGTGAGTATTAGGAATTTGTATGAAGTAGAAGTACGGATGATGTACTAAATAGAAGTAAGGATATAATTTGATGTCTTTTTTGACCCCACAAGTTAGTGCTCTTAGTTTGTTCTGGGGCATGCTTTGTGCCCTTTTTTGAACTGAGAACACCATCTAGTGGGATAAAAAAAAACAGCAAATGGTTCATGGTCATTTTGTCCATCGCTATAAGGATGTTAATTGCTGATGTCTGCTTATTTTCAAATCTTTGCCAGACATCACTGCTGACGGAGTTAATAAAAACACGAGTATTTAAAGTAAATTGCAGTTTTTGAGAACACCTTTCTTCACCGTCTTGGATTCTGAGGCTACAGTTAGATGTAACCTATACCCAAGCATCAATTTACTTAGGATTAATGGGGGATTATTGTAATCTTGTCTAATATTTCTCAATAAAGCATTTAGATCAAAACAGTTGATGGTCCAGTATTTCATATTAGATTAAATTCAATTGATTTCAGTTAACTTCTAATTAGTCACAACATAGGTGTCTGAAAGCATCTACCTAGGATTCGACAGAAACAACTCTGTGGACTGACATAACGATGGGTCATGTTATATAGCAGCAAAAACTACGAGCGGAAAACAGCCAGGAGTCAACTGGGGAGAGGAAACGAAAAACTCCTCTAGTAGATATAAGAGAGAAGAATCTGCATGGGTCTGAGGTCAACTTGCTGCCCCTTCCGGGCACGCCAACATTATATAACTCAGAAATAAGTTTCTGAGTTATATACTAAAGTTTGGCCTGGAATGATGGTCTACTGTTCAGCCAAGGATGGTCAGCAGGGCAGCCCGCGGTGATTCTGTGCCCGTGGTGTGTGCTGAGCTTGAGGGCCTTTAAGGTCACGTTCTGCTGAAGCTTTGCCCAGAGCACAGACAGCAGATATAGGAGAGAAACGAAACAGTGGATGTCTAGAAAAAGAACTTAGGGCACGTAGATCTGCACCAAGAACATGATTTAATGCACGCTTGATTAAGAGGCTTGCCTGAACTAAAAATGGGTCATCAGTTTTAAATACTTAGACTGTAGCAGAGCGTTCCATAAGATGGAATCCCTGTACCTGGACTTTACTCGCAGCAGTTACATTATATATTTGCAGAACAACAGCAAGCCCTGTATCCTGCATCCTGCAATCTCCGAGCACGATGTACAGAATGCACTCTCGGCCGCACAATAATTTACTACAGCCCAGGTAGGTCGATACGACAAAAAAAAAAAAAAAATTATTTGTCCAAAAAAAAAAAAAAAACGGTACAATAGAGTTTAGCTGAGTGAAGCTGTAATGGAACAGAATGGAACAACTGTAGAATTAAAGTACTAGGTCAGGTGTGTGAAAAATGGTTCTGGGGGTCCTCGGTCTGTGCAAGTAGTCTGTAGAGCCTTCTCAGGACAGCTACACACTCCATTACTGAGTTACCAGGCTAAATTAAGGGAATTTAATAAAGGATTTAATGGGTGAGCTGCAGTAAATAGATAGCTGTACTAAGATGGGAAGCCCAAGGTTGCAGTAGAGTGTAGGCTATCTGCTCTATTGCAATACTCACAGTATTTGCATTACAGTTTGCATTGCAGTGTTTTTATTGTCATACATATTTATTATCTTATTGAGACACCTTAATTTGTTTTTAATTTGTGTTTACTGGTGGCTAGAAGGTCATGCAGAATAAGATTTTTATTGCATAGTTTGATTTTTTTACTATGCTCAGGGCTGGGCGATATCTAAAATAAATAATGTATGATAGTTTAATATAAAAATATCAGGACACATAATAATATTGAACTGTCCAGACCTGTACTCATATCTTTGTGGGGACCGTTCATTCTTTTCTATGGGCAAAACCCTGATCCCAACACCGACAGCCTTAACCCCTACCCAGCCCTAACCTTAACCATAAATAACCAGATGAAATACAAGACTTTTAGCATTTTTGCTTTTTTTTTTTTTTTTTTTTTTTTTTACTGCATTCACAGATCTTTATGGGAAATAGTCCCCACAACATCAAAAAACAGGTTTGTATTACATTGTGGGGGACACTGGGTCCCCACAATGTAGGATAAACCCAATCCATACACACACCCATTATATTTACTGTGTCAGAAACAAAGGCTAGAAGGCTGAGCTGAAAGCCAGATCATACATGATATCTTGCTGTGTAATCACCGCTATGTAATAGTAACTGTAATAGTGACTATGTAATAGTGACTATGTAATAGTGACTGTCACATACTGACTGTTTCCGGGTCATTTACTGATTACTGAGGGTTGCCAACTCTCACGCATCTGGTGTGACACTCACGCGTTAAGACTCACTCTCACACAAGAAATCTTACGACAAATCTATATTATTCCATTATAAACCCAAAATTAGCTACATAGGTACTTTTCAAACCTGACAGACTATTAACAAGATAATACAATTGTGACATACATGTAAATGCGTGTGCAGACCTGTCTCCAATTGAAAATCTCACACCAGCCAACTAACCAAAGTTGGCACCCCTGAATAAGTGCTAGAATCTTTTACACATACTGCAGTCCCTCCAGGGGCTGCTTTGCCCCCTGCCGCTTCACCCATGTCTCCTGTTTCGGACAGAGGGCAGGTCAGGTGGTGGCCATGCAGTGGAATCTAAGCTAATGAAGATGGCAGCAAATGCCATCATAAGATGCCCACTGCACAAACAAAAAGAATGACTGTAGGGGGGGAATGGAAACTGATAACAAAAGCCGCTAACCAAAATAAATGAGGTCTGGGTCGTCTTTGAAATATCAGCAGCTGTGATTGTTTGTTAGAATTTCAAATGCAGCCTTTTCAGTTTTATGCACTAAGCATCAGAGGATAAACATCTGACTCCCCACAATAGCATCAGAGCCCAAACCCCAGCATTTCCTCATGAGAGATGCAGTTAGTAAAAATGTCAGAAAAAATAGATTCGTGTTCTTAATGGGGTCATTATTTTGTCATACACATCCATAAAACAGAGCTGTACAGAAAATGCCTGTATTATTCCCCGATTGACGTACAGGGCCGGGTAAACACTCTACATAATTGAGACAATGAGGATTAAATTGGAGAGTACCATCAATACTGCAGGCCTTGTGCTGATGTGATGGAGATATCAGATGATTTAGGAATGATTAAAGAAATTCTAGAGCAAACAACTGGCTCTCGGGTACAGGAAGTCAGTTGGTCAACAGTTACATTTTACCCATGTCTGTGTGTGTGTGTTCGGGGGGGTGGTTGTGTATATACTTCATCGTGGGCACCAAATGTCCCCACAATGTTATAAAAACCGGTTATTTTGATGTTGTGGGGACCATTTTTTTCAGTCCCCACAATGAGAAAACTCAATTTTCTAAAAATCTTTGTTTACATCAAAAACTTAATTTTAGTTTATATGATTTTGTATTTTGGTTGGTTACTAATGCTTAGGGTTAGGGCTGAGTAGGGGTTAAGGTTGTCATTGTTGGGATTAGGATTTTGAGTGGACGGTCCCCACAAAGGCATAACTACAAAGATGTGTGTGTTACAACCCTGATTTTCTGAGTGTTCAATTTTAATTTATTATTAATAATTAAATTATTATATTAATTCTGTGAACAGTTTAATCGTCTATCAAACCAAACTCTAAAAAAGGTCAGTGCAAAAACAAAAATACAACCTATTTCTGATTTAAACAGCCATTCTTCATAATTTATAAATCCACACAGTGGGCCATTTTACTGAAGTAATTCAGGCTGAGTGCCTTTTTAAGAGGTACAGAAGTGCTTTTCCTGGAATTTGATCTTGCAATGTTCTGCTGAGTTCGCTAACCTTGCGTGCTGATTAATGGTCACAGTTCTACCTGTCAGGTGAGAAATCACTCATGTTCAGGAGTAATAAGAGAAACGGAACAGTTGGGCACATTTGACAGTGTGCAGGATGCTGCTCGCGTCCACATGAGCGTGTTGCTAACCCACAGAGACACACTCGCGCCTCGCATTTTCTTTATGTTGTTTAATAACAAGAGGGTTCATATACTTGAAATGTGGCAATACAAAGTTGCGAAGTGAAAGTTGGACTTTTATCGCACGTTGTTAAAGATTGTTAGCAAGCCTTTGAAAGAGAGACATTACTGTTTGAAATGTAGCTTGTGGTTTTGCAAGATTGCGTGAAACACTAAGCACAGCAGCAAGTCTAAGCATACATAACAACATATCAGAAGCAACCAGTATTTGAACCCAAGACCTTTGCATTACTTGCACAACACACCATTTTTTGAGCTACAGGAGAAGCTGCTACCCTGGATTGAGAACTTGCAATGAACTTGGTGCTGAAAGCAGTGTCCCCCATAACTCTGTCTTTTTCCCAACCCAGTCCTGGGGGGCCTCCAGCTTCCAGCCAATCAAGAACTCTAAATATCTGCCATGGGTACCTTGGTAGCTGAAAGAGAGAACAAAAATACGCAGCGTCTGGGAGCCAGTGAGGACTGGGTTGAGAAATATTGGTGTAACTGTAGTATACAACATTTACCATATGGGATAAAAAAGCAACAGAATTAAAAAGCCCTGCTCCACTTTGCAGTCTGTTGCTGTTAGCGTTCCCTCATGCTATTCGATTCTTTACATTGAATGTGGATAATTGAAAAAACCTAAATCAATCCACCTTGCAGCTAGGATCTGTGCTGTTGGGTTCCATAAAAATGATTTGTGAGGCCAGTGGACATGCACAGTAAATGTACAGAGTGAGCGGGAGGCTCTCATCCTTATTTTTGCCTCCTTTAATACTAGAGTGCAGAAAATACATTCATAGAAAAATACGTGACATTCTGTGCTTTCTGATTCCTGCTGCCTACATTCTTAAGAGAGGTCAAAGGTCAAACAACAGACTTCTATTTCACCCATGGTGGGTATATCTGAAGCTGAGCTCAGCGAGCCTGTATCTGTTCTCTCTGCTGTCTGGTGTGTTTCCTCAGTGCTTAGTTTCCATAGAGATAAGATCCTGGGGGGGGGGTGCAGGGGGCAAGAGTCAGAGTGCTGGAGTCACCACTGAAGAGTAATCCTCCTTGACTTGGGTGAGACTCCACTGGGACACGGAGCTACCAGGACGGGCGAGATCAACTGCAGTAAGAGAGGAAGATATCCAGCCACCTGCAAAAAGACACATGCTGAGACTGTTACTTATTACATATATTTTTTTGTTTGACCGAGGACAGCTTGACATCACATGGGCATATGTTCCACCCCACTGCACTGAAGAATTCTTGTAACAAAGAAAAAAATAGAAGGTGCCTCCCTAAAATATTTCATCTGTCTTTGGTAGAAGGTCTCCCTTGACTCCTTGTATGAAGTCGCAGCTCAGCTCTGCCAGGTTCAGTAGACCTCAGATGAGTTATCTTAAAATTCCTTAGCTGAGTTAATGATAAACGTAATGAGTTTTAGTAAAAGAACTTGTAACTCAAACTCCAGAACTGTGAAAGCCAAAAGGCCCCCATTAATCATGAAAAAAAAGTTATGCTCCAAAGGATTCTGGTCATTTAGAGGTGGTTGGTCCACAATTGTAATTTGTTACCTCGTGTTAACCAAGTGAACTACTTAACAAGACATGTCACCCACAGCGTTCAATGCTTGCCGAGCAACCCTGGACGGAGCTTCTGGTACTTCAGGCCATGATGTTTGAGATGGTTGCGATATCGCTGGGGCCTTTTTCTAATCTGAGCCCTTTGGCTAGCAACACCTCTGACGTTTTCTGGTCAAGTCAAAGTCAAGTCATAGTCAAAGTCAAGTCATAGTCAAAGTGTCAGCTTCAGATATGTGACGCATGAGGTCATGCACTGAGCAGAAATATCATTCTCATTGGTTATAGTGCAAATTATATAAAAATTAGTAGAATATAAATATTGAGACATAATATACAAATTAATACAAACATGACATTTTCAGACATGCATATTAAGACAGACAATACATTTTGTGAGTAAACTGGTCTGCAAGTTTGGCATGGAAGCAGAGTAAGTGATAAATGAATAGGTGTAGAGTTAAGAGTACAGAAATATTAGTTATTTTAACAGACCCGGTCCTAGACTGGGAGGGGCCAGAGTATTGAGTAGTTGAGGTCAAAAGCTATTTTTAGGCCTCACTGTCCTGGCTTTCTGGCTGTAAACCGCTCAAACAAGGTCTTATAGCCAGAGATTAGGGCAGGACATTCATGCTAGGTAACCACTGCTGTCTAACGGATCCTCTGTTAAGCTTTGTGTTTTCACCTGCGTAGCTTGTTCATGGGTGTTTTATTGAATAACAAAAATGTTCTGAGGGCAAAAGGAAATATGACTGGTTCAGAGAGATAACCAATCAGATTGAAGAGGAGGTGGGTCCAAGCAACTAGTGGATGTGGGACCAAGACAGCTGATTGGTTGATCCTGCCTCCTCTAGTTGCTGGAACCCACCTCCTCTACAATGTCATTGGTTATCTCTCTGAACCAATCATTTTTCCTTTCCTTCTTACTAACATTTTTGTTAGTAAGTAAAACTTCCATGAGCGCGTAGCATTGGCTCAGATACTGGGAACGTGATAAAAGCGCTAACAGATGCACATGCAAGAGTGTTTTTTTGATGACGCCGGTTTCAAGGAGGCGTGGGCTGTCATCGCCGCCATCGAGCGTCGCACTACCTGCCGGCATTTCCCATGTTGCGTTGTAAGTCTTTGTCCTACTTGAAACACAATGAAAACCCCTGGGACGGAACAGACATGGTACCCGTTGGATCAGAGCACCATGTTGAGCACCACAAACATTCTCCCAGAATGCCGAGCCTGACAAATCGTTGCTGGTGTGCATCAGGAGTGCCGGCGATAGCGCAATAGACCATGTTTACCATTGCAAATGAACATTCGCCTATGAAAAAAAAATAACACTCACACACGCACACACACACACACACAGCTATTCATATGCATGAGGTCCATCCAGCAGACTGCCAGTCAGAGCCGGGGCCGTGAGCTACATCTCTGCGGCTCAGGGGGGATTGCTGATGAGAGAGGGGGGTGGCCGAGGGGGCAATGACTATTTGTTTTTACCTGCTGTGGGATTTTAGCAAACATGCAGGGAACACAGACTCCTTACTGTGAAGTCAACAGAGAGCCAAGGCAAAAAGTGGAGAGCTCTTTTTTTAAGGGTTTGCTAGTTGCCTTCACTGATAATTCCATTCTGTCTTAACAAGGGCTGAAGCTTGTAATGCTAACAGCAAACCCACATGCACATGGCCTCTTAAATTATCCACAAAACATCATCCAGTGGGAATCACCATAGAAATTGTATAAGATACAGCTTGGCAATGCCAGCCACCTGGTCGACGGGCAAGAACATGAGCCGCCTGGCGTCAGATGGCTCTGTGTACAAATATCTCTGAATATTACATACCAGCCTTGAGCATCGTCTCGGATAACATAAAAGGTATTAAATTAATGTTTATAGTTTGCTGTCTTCACAATAAATTATTCTGCACGCCATGCTTAACCACACGGACATGCACACCCTTATTAATGGATATGGGGTGATGAAGAACATGAGACCTTAAGAAAAGGCTGTGAGGGAGAAATACTGATGAAAACGTGAAAACAGATGTTGGTTCTGAACCCGTGAGCCATACTGTGCTTTCTCCACACGCAGGGATGGCTACATCACACCTGATTACAACTACCTTTGTCTTCCTGCTTGAAAAATGTCCCTACATAAATATTCCATGGAAGTACTTGCATGCTTGCATTTCCTGTGAAAGATATGCATGAATTGCAAAATAAATAAATGAACGGATAATGTAAAATTGTGAGAATAATATATAGCGAAGAGGATGGAGCGATAGGAGCGCAGGATGACTATGTCTTATTTCAGATCGGATCTCACTGTCGTGCTGTTGAATTTGAGGATGTTATTTCCAGGTCAGAAGAAGGTATTGGCTGTCTCACATCTCCCTTGTGTTTTGGGAACTCGGAGTAGTCGCTTTGAACCTGGGACAGCAGGTGGGACAGCGGTGCGGGAGCTGGATCGAGGAGGTGGTTCACGTCTCCGGCTCGGAGGCAGGAGGAGGGAGGAGACACAGTTAGTTTCAGCAGCAGGGATGGAACTGCATGTAGGTCACCCACTAAACTCGCTCCAAGCTAGTTTGCTGTCGACGCTCCCTATGCTGATTTGGGTGTGGGGGGCGGTGGGGGGGGGGGTGTTTTGTGTCAGATGGAAAGATAAAGCCTGTTTTTGGAGATGCAGATGATCTCATTCTGGCTGCCGCACGTGTCATGCAGACTCCCTGCCACCACCCAGCTGACGTGCATTCCCCCCCACACCCCCCCCACCCTTGCTGCTGTTCCACTCCCC
>JAODJU010000114.1:511747-525698 GCA_026776725.1 Gnathonemus echidnorhynchus
TTTTCTTTTGCTGTGTAGGCCGCTAAAAAATTTGGGGGCTAAATTTACAGTATACCCACTTCTCCAGACACCACTACTCCACTGGGCACCGTCATAACATTTGCCGTTAAGTGTAATGTTGCACGTGTGCAGATCGACGTGCCAGGCACAAATAGGGTGGGTGGTATGCTTCAGTTCAGAAGTGCAACGAGATGACATCATTAAACGAGCGCCAGGCAGACATTACACGGTAGAAAATGACGTGAAATAGGAAATGACGGTTCTGTCTCTTCCAGCTATTTTTATGCAGATGAATGGAGACGATTCTAACGATTATGTATAATCGCGGTCAGTTCAAATAATCGCGACCAGACGATTATGTAATAGTTGTGATTGGGCTACCAACATGTGTGTGTGGGGAGTTTGTGCATGTTTCCCACGATGTGGGAGCTTCCTGCTTCCTCTTATTCTCTGAAGACATGTACTGTAGCTAGGGGACATGGTGGCTCCGCATGCAATAGACCGGCATCCCATCTGCGGTGTGACCCTGCCTTACGTTAAACACTGCGACAGACTGCTGCAGCCCTGTGACCACGTACCGGATAATGGTTAAAATTCGGATGGCTAAGAATGATAATTTCACAGTCAGGCCAATCTACTAGCACAACGCACAATGGATTTTTAATGTTCATTATTTATAATGGGGTATTTATAGAAGGAGGCGTTTATTACTATTGGTTTGCCGAGTTCTAAGTGTTCCGTGTTGTTTTCCATGGGGCAGCTGTCAGGGCCGGCCAATCATGACTCTTCATGAGAAAATCGATGCTGAATCCGGGTTCCCTTCTGAGACGATTTTTCTGCCCAACTTTGAGAGGGAAAAAAAAGAGAAATTACACAATGACAAATACGCCCACACCATTTATTTCTGCCACATAGATGTCATGTCGCCTCCGCAGAGGAGATGTCGAGGGAAACACCTCAGAGTATTCACCGTCGTGCTCTCCCTTGGGGGGCTGGTGTTCGTCTGCGGAAAGTATTAGGGCTGTGAGAGAGGTGGTATGGGTGGAGGGGGTCGCGGGGTTCCTGCGATGGATGTGTCAAACAGCCCAGCCACGGTGCTCCGTTTCATGCCGGTGATTAATCCGGCACTCGGCTCGGCTCAAAAATTAATTTCCAGATGAAAGGCTCACCCACTCGCTCATCCCCAATCTAAGGTCCCACGTATTTCTCAAAGCGCACAATCGCGGAGGCTATGGAGAGCGGAGCGCTCGCGCATCTTTCTCGAGTTAAGATCAAAAACATTTCGATCTATTCAAACGTAACACAAAAGGCACATATGTGTGTTTTTATTTTATTACGCAGCAAGATCTGCACAAGGAATCGACCCCCTGGCGTCTTTCAAGGAACAAAGCAACGCAGCAATCAAACCAGCTGCTTGTCAGCATTAACATACAGCAGACAGATGTTGCCACACTAACATAACGTTTTATTTCATTGAGCACCACTGCATCTGACAATAAGAAAAATGCTAATATGACATATTATAATTCCGAAAGGAATCTGCACAAAACAACTGTAAGAATGTGGAGATCTATGCATCCTGGGAGGAAAATCAGGTTTTGATTAGTTCTGCCTGTCTCCTGATCCCACAAGTGATGTAAATTGGTATGTTGTGTGTGTTTGGTCACCACTTCCCTTGGCTACAGTTACTAGGCTTATTTCACTGTTTGGTCACCCGCTTTCCTGCCTGAGTTTGCTTTTCCTTCTTGCCAAACGGCTTCTTTATCTCTGTGCTCACTTTTGTTTGCTCTTGAACCCCATCCCTGTCCCAATCTGTACCTTCTGCAAAGGACACCCCATTCTCTAATAAACTGTCATTTCCTGTCCAACCCCTGTGTCAAGTGGCTCTTTTCTCTCGAGGATTTCTCTCAAACACACATCCGAAAAGTAAAGCGAGTCGAAATCCAGGGCAAACAAACAGGAAGCATTATGGCTATTTAAGGTTCATCACCTCCGGTTTTCCACCGCAATCAGCTCCCCACCTTGCGTCTTCGTGCACCTTGCGTCTTCGTGGTCTCTAAACAGAATCCAAGAAAAATGACTTTCCGAAACCGGAAGATAAAGTTTCAGAGGCCAACCCTTAGATTCCTTTACTAAGCTGAAAAAGGTTATTTTTTGCTTCTCTGCCACTTTTCATTCTTCCACCTACCTTTTGGACGGGAAAACAATTAATAATAGAGACTAGTTTGGTACAACTCCCTTTGTCACATGACTCTTTTTACTGGGAACGAAACAGAAGCATTTCACAGCCTGTTTGCTGGACAACTGGAAACCTCTGTTCCCTTTCTGTAAATTATATAAACAGCAAACGGACTTTTGAAAAGATATGGTTGTGGCACAGCGTGGGAGGGTCAGAGATGTGTGCCTTGGAGGTTAACAGCACAGTTTGATCCCCATCTATCTGAGTTCGGAGCCGTCAAAGCATTTCCATCTGGACATTGGGTTCACCTTCCATCTGTTTTGGAAAAACTATCCGAATGAGAAAGCCTGAGGCACTCGTATTAAAGTATTTAATATAGGGAAGGGCTAAATATTCTGGGGAAGGTGCATTGCTGCTTGTTGAACCCTGTCAGGCTGTGGGCGAGTCGCATTTTCAGTGGAGAGCTTGGGTACACAAGTCCAAAAACATGGGCTAAATATATTAGCATAGCTCAACCTGTGGAAAGAGAGCGGGAGTGATTGTGCTGGAATATTTGTATGTCATTGAGGTCCTTGTGCTGGGGGTAGGATAAATATTAGTGGATATTAAAAGAATGACATTTGACAAGCGCAAATTATCACCACAGAATTTCATTTTACATTTCTTCATATACCTGATGCATTTATCCGAGGCAGCTTACAGTTGAGGAAAGGGATACAATTTATGTGCACTCCCTGGGATTTGAACCAACAACCTATACATAAAGCTGGCTCTATTTGTTACTTTAGTTAGGTGGACCGTAGAAATGTCATACCACTAGCCCTAACCTGCTATAACCTGTTTGGTTATAATGCCTGGTGGACTGGGAGGGGGGCTTTAGCCATGAACAGTGGTCAGGAGTCCCTGTCCATCATATATTGTCCGCCTCGCTCATCAAAGACTTCTACCACTTTCATCCAGGTCATCCCTCTCAGCACCGCCACGATGGCCCAGCTGGTCTATGGTCCAGGGCCTCGGGAGTCGCCTGTGGAGAAGGGAACTCGAGTCTTGAAATATGACTTTGGGAATAAAACCTTTTGCTGGCGCCATTGGATCCTCTCTTGTCAATATATCACAGAAGGCAATTCATTAGAGAGAGCGTCTCCTGTCTCATTGAATGGAAAGAGCATAATTACTGCTATACACTGTGGAGCACCATTTCAACAACTCCCAATATTGTGAGAGATATAAATGAAGGAGACAGGTCTGGTAATAATCTTGTCTTAATGCATGTCACATAACAAGAGAAGCGGGACACCTGGATTTCATCTTCCATCTTGCTCATATCTGATTTTAACTGGCATCCACTTCATTACTCAATCTTGCCTCTCATTGTGTCCGGGATTGAAACAATACTTAGGGGAATTTTTCTGATGTATATCGTTAAAGAAATTAACAGAATCCTCTGTACCAGTGTTTTCCAACCCCAGTCCTCAGTGAGTCTTAGACAGTCCACATTTTTGCTCCATCCCAGCTCCCAGCCAATCAAGAACAATGAATACCTGGTACAGGTGCATTGGGAGCTGGGAGGGAGCAAAAATGTGGACTGTCTGAGACTCACTGAGGACTGGGTTAAGAAACACTACTCTATACTGTGTCTGTACAGTCAGCTGAATTGCCAGATCATGTATGACTGTTAATAATATTTTAATTTTGTCCTCTCTCCCTCACTCTCAAATTGTAACTGAAAATGTCACAGAGATGTCTGTTACCAGTAATGGGAAATGCAGATATTCCCTTCTGTGAGATTTATTTATAATATTTTCTCCATTTTATCGCAAGAATTAATTATGGGAAATATTTTTGAAAAAGACATTCAGACATAACCCCCATAGAACAAAAGTACAAACAATGAAATACACACAAAAAAGACTTTCATAAAAATTCACTACAATTGTCCATTAATTAATCGGGCAGAATATTATTTGTCTTCCTGCAAAGAATAATGTGATAAAAAGTGCATAACAACCCACAGCAGCTGATTTTAAATGAAAGAGCTTGTGAGTGTTTCGGGAGAAGTTTACAGCCATGCAGGGGAACATGGAGAAGCAATTGAATGCTCTGGGCTAGATCCATGAGCCATGCGATTCCGCCCTGGAGCTGCGGCTCGCTTTCCCTCCACAGTCCCCCGTAGGCACTTAAACAGCCATTTCACTCTCTCCTTCCTCCCAAGGTGTTCATGTAGATCCTGCCTAGGATCATGTACTGACTTGAAGTAGCCAGAGTCAGCCCAAAGAGGATTATTTACATATACACATACGAACAACTGACTAGATCGTCATCAGTACGCTACAGTAACTCTGTTTCATTCTGGCTAAATTATATCATTGCATTACGTACAGTTATTATATTAGAGTCAGGTAATTATTAAGACAAATTCTCCAAACAGTAGAACGGTTAAGTGAACTCTGAAAAGATGAAAGACATTTCTTCACACTGTTTACATATGTGGCTTTTTGAGTCGTTTCATTGGTCAAGGAAAGAAATTGGGCTACGTGCTGGTGGTATCAGGTTGCCTCACTAGAGAATATAAACATAGAGCTCTGTTTTCTTTAAATGAGCTCCTGTCACATGACCTGATCCCCTGAGTCACTTGCTCTGCTTCACTCCTGGGACTCCAGCCCTGTTGTGATGTCACCAAGGGATTCCCACCTAGTGCTAATTGGAGTGACTGTGCTTCACTGTAATCACACAGCTGATATTTTAGTGACGGCAAAGCTACGCAGAAGGGGGGCCCAAGATCCAGGGCCAATTTTTAATTCCAGTCCAGCCCTGGTCATGTACATTGTTTATCAGGGACTGCCTCCCCCCACACAAATCTCCACAATACACCTCCTTGTCGAGATACCTCACCCCCAATTTAAGGATGAACCTCCAAGGCTCAGAGGGGTTTTGCTGGACCTGGTGTTCCGCTGGCTTAATTTGCATATCAACACCGGCCAGAATGAATCCACACAGGAAGCTCCATTGCTAGTCATGCATGGGATGTCAGGGGTCTCACTCAGGACCAAAGATCTGAAGCTCATCAGAAAGTATCAGGTGGGCTGTCCAGCGGCACTGATATACGCCATCTTGGTGCATGGAGGAAATTTACAAAGTTACGGCCCAGGTGGGCGTGCACAGGTGGGCGTGCACAGGATGCTGACTTTGTAGATTGCTGATAAGATCCAGGTATGTGGATATCAGGACAGTTTAGTCACGTCTTTATTTTATTTTCTGGTCGTTTGTAATAGTCTTTCTGTCATTTCACAGCTTATGGCCTTCATTGTCATTAAACTTGCGCCAGTATTGGGACACCTGGCCATTACACCAACTTCTATAACATCTCATCCTAAATCCATAGGCATCAATAGCTGGTCCCCCCTTTGCAGCTATAACAGCTGCCACTCTTCTGGGAAGGCTCTCCACAAGATTTTGGAGTCTGTCTATGTGAATTTATTTAACCAGAAGATAATTTGTGAGGTCAGGCACTGATGTTGGACGTGAAGGCCTGGCTCACAATCTCTGTTCTACTTCATCCCAGGTGTTCAGTGGGGTTGAGGTCAGGGCTCGGTGCTGGCCAGTCAAGTTCTTCCACATCAAACTCACCCAACCATGTCTTTATGGACCTTGCTTTGTGCACTTTGGCACAGTCATGCTGGAAAGAAACGGGCCTTCTCCAAACTGCCCACAAAGTTGGAAACATACATGCCAAGGCATTTTGGACAATTCTATGCTTCTAAATGTCACCTTCGGGATGAACCATATCAGAGATTGTGAGCCAGACCTTCACGTCCAACATCAGTGCTTGATTTCACAAATGCGCTTCTGGATGAATGGGCAAAAATTCCCATAGACATGCAATTATTCGTTTCAATATAATTTTTATGTATATAAAAAATTTTATAGATGTGGTCTGATCCGAAATATCATTCAGAACCTGGTGCTTGAATCGGTACACGCAGCTGTAGACAAACCTACCTCCAACAGAGCTCTTCTCTAACCTAATTAACAGCCTAAACAATCATTTTCCCCCATTTTCCTCAAGACAAACCTCATGCGCCCCTAGAGGTTGCCTTCCCAATCAGCATCTTTTCAGACTCCGGTCATTAACGGGACGATTAACCCTCAGCCGTCTGCACAGACAGGCTGCCGCAGGGAGCGACGAGCAGAGCAGCTCCAGCAGGGGGCGCTGTGCCATCTTAATGCCACCACTCACATTGGCACGGGGCCACAACTGGCACTGGATCATGGTAAAGTCAGTCATAACAGGTGTACGAAAAATACCAGGAAGGAGACCATATGTCCCATATTAATAACTCGGAAACTTACAATGGAACACATTTGAAATTATTTCATTTCAATGTACTGGAAAGCTGTTATAGACAAATTCTACGCTAAACTGGGCTGCCAAAAACATATTTCAGGATACATCCTGGTCTCGGTCGTGTTTCATGGGTGACTGGCTGTGTTTCACCGTTTAAACAATCCCTCCGGCTATGTGCGGGGGTGTTGGACAACGGTCAGGAATGGAGCCGGTTTTGAATGTCAGGCTCTCCGTGCCCAGGCGGGCGGCCTGGATGGGCGATCAGGTGGCCCAGGCCCTAGATTCACTTTTCATCACGTGTGCCGGCTTACCTGCCAGGACATGGCAAAGAAGGTAATAAGAGTGGCTGTTGATAAACTTAGATGTGATTCTTCAATATTACATTAATTAATTTATCCTGATGCATTTATCCAAAATGGCTTACAGCAGAGCAGTGTTTCTCAAAATGGGTCCTCGGAGACCCCCAGACAGTCCATGTTTTTGCTTCCTCACAGCTCCCAGCCAATCAAGAACAAGGAATACCTGGTACAGGTGTGTAGGGAGCTGGGAGGGAACAAAACTGTGGACCGTCTGGGGGTCCCTGAGGACTGGGTTGAGAAACACTGCAGTAGAGTGAAGGGTTACAAACTATGTGTTGCTGCATAGGATTTGAACCCATGACCTTTGTGTTGTTAGTAAAATGCTCTACTTATTATTAACAATCTACTTATTACTTACGTTTTGCAATGTTTTTATGATGTTTCTGACAATGTAGCAGTCCCAGTGTAGATTTTTGTGGGTATATGAGGGTCTGCAACAACCCTACCTCCTCCACCTGTCATTCAGCAATTGGACCTTTTTGGGGGGGCATGTGCTTAAAAATCACCTTTTAAATCTTTTTTTAAAACTCAAGATAAATGTCTGCTTTATGTCACCTGACCCTGACCATAAAATCTTTATCTATAACCATGAATATCGCTTCGCAGCCCACTCTAATCTGCTTTTGTTTGGGTGACAGGAAAGAGGGCTAATTTGAGCTCTGATGATCTGTCAGTAGCCTGTCAGTTGTGATCCATGACCTTCTGAACCAATGACCACTGCTTTGCATGTGAATGGATCAGCAGGTTGTAGACTACTAGTCCCTGAATATGGTCCATGTGATACAGAGAACAGTCTGTGTCCCTTTTCATATTGCTGTAAAGTGCTTTTTGACAAAAGTTTTTTTTCCTCATTTTATTATTTTTTTTACAGTTTTTCATTAAAAAGATAAATTAATTCACACAGACCGTTGCACAAAAGAAAAATGAAATATTACTCTTTAAAGGGCCTAAAATGACAACAGAAATCACCACGTTACTTTAAAAAAAAAAAAAAAAAAAAAAACACATGCAGAAATGATAAGAATAACTAAATGATTAACGGTGTTTGATTTAATTTTTGGCAGATTACCTTTTAGCACAATATACCCTCTGATCATAGCTAATGAAAACCCTCTAGCATTCAGAATAATAATATTGCACAGAAATGGCTGTTTTTGCGAAGAGACTGGGCACATCAGCACTGCTCGGCCGTTCAAATGCATTCAGCTCCTGCCTGTCCGCGGTCTCATACACTTTCTGCAATCCTGCACTTATTAGTGCTTTATGAAGACTGACTTAGGAGTGTCCCAGTAACTGTATGTAAATGAGAGGCAGGAGGGGCCCGGAGGGGAGAGCTATTACACGGAGATCGCTCAAGGACATCCTGAACTCAATCATCACCCACCCCCCAAGTATGCTGGCATCGCTCCCAAACAGGAATCAAGCCCCCTGACAAAAGCTCACCTTGGAGAATCAGTTGGGGTTTCCACCCAACTTACAGTGTATTTGCTCCAAAAAATATGCTTTTTCCATAGGCACAAAAGAGGGGGGTAGTGTGTGGCTCTGCGGGTTAGGTGACCAGAAGGTTGCTGGTTTGAATCCCATGGTGGACACAGGGATTGCGCCTTTGGGATCCTAAGCAAGACCCTTAACCACATTTGCCTCTTGGACCCTGTTTTCTCAATAGTACATTTATTTGAATAAAAGCATCTGCTACATAAATAAATTTAAAATAACTTTGTTAACGGATGTGAAAATGTCATTTGCACATCCAAACCATTCTGACCACTTGTAACCGACAATAGGAACAGTATCCTTTGTAAGTATGACTCATAAGCAGTGACATAATCCATTTTAGTTAGGTTTTCTGATTGGCAGAGAGGTGATTGGCAACTGCGCAAGGCCGCTCTAGAACATTCTGGAGCCTTCCATCCAGGGCGGCGTTTAAGGCGATGTGAGCTCCTGTTTTTGTTTTAACATGGTGTGCCAAAACAACATCTGAAAGTCGATCGTTTGCCAGAGGAACGGGATGAGCCCCTCCGTAGGTGAGTTTGGTCGAGGTGGAGCCTTTGGGGAATGTCTTTGTTTTGCAGCCAATAAAATAAATAAATAGATAAAAATGAAAACTACAGCCCATTATGGTGCTGCCAGAGTAAATTGCAGAGCAGAGTAAATTGGTGCCACAGTCGCGTCCCTCCTGCCCGGCCCACAGGGGGCACCCTTCACGTCTGCGGCCCAAACCTGCTGCCTCTTTGTATTCATAAATCCTTTCATGCGAACCCTGCAGAGCCCTGCAGACATCCAACAAAGAATCTGACTGGTTTAGCTATATTGAGGTCCTGGGCCCATTAGGCACCCAGGGGGTCATCAGCCCGGAACTTTGTATGCTGATGCCATGGCACTGCAAAGACTGGAGCACTGCACGGGACTGACTATTTATCATGAATCTCTGGATATGCAGTTGTAGCACTTATAGTAGGGAGGCTGGGATAATATATGTAATCATTCAGTATTTCTAAAGGCAAGGTCCATCAATCCAAGAGAGTATACAGGGGCAGGGTCACAGGGGTCCTGGCTCCAGCTGAAACCTGATTGGCCCTCTCTCTATCACTTACCAATTTAGTACATATCATTGGCTAATAATGAGGTCGGCCCTTCTGGACCAATTTTGACCCCTCATATGCCCCACAAATCTTAGAGTCAAATCCATCCACGTTCTTTGACTTAGGGTTCTAGTGACCCTGAAATCTACTTCAGGAAGCACAAGGCACCCTGGATGGGATGCCAGTCTATTGCAGGCCAAATACACACAAACACACACACACACACACTGGGCAATAGAGATGCAAATTCAACAAACTGCACATCTTTGGACTGCGGCAGGAAACTGGAGTACCCAAAGGAAACCCACACAAATGCAGGGCAGCATGCAAGCTCCACACACACGGCAACCCACTGCCATCATGACTTCCAAAGATAAGGTCCAAGAGGAAAACCAGGAACATCCTGTTCAAAATAAACCAAAGTAAGACGGACATTCCTTAAGCCAGCATGAAGATCACGGGCTCTATGTCTGGGGAGAGACATCCTGGTTTCCCCAAGATCTTTCCAAAGGCAGCAAGAAATGGACTCATCAGCCTTGATCTGGTGGAGTCCCGTGACTACCCAGCATGCTGGGAACATGTCCACCTGTCAGCCACCGCGGCATTGGCCTGTCGTGGCAACGACCCGCCACCCGTCTATGCAGGAAGGGGCGGCCCGCCAGAAGACCTGCGTCTTGGGAGATGCGGACATATCCTCGGCCGCTGCTGATCAGAGGCACGGTGACGGGAGGCAGTGCTGCGCAAATCCCCGGAGTTTGGGATCAAAGAATAAATAAAGGAGCCTCCCACAGCTGGGAACGACACCAGCCCCAGCAATTTCACTACATCAGTGCGCGACGAGCAGCGCTGTTTACATGGCGACTGGCTGCGTGGAAAAAAAATAAAAAATAAAATAAAAAATCCCTCTCCAGTCTTGTGAAACATAGAGTTCTTCAAAGGGCAGCCTGCTAATTAGAGTCCTGTTATAAAAAGACATCTAAGGGATCCGAGACCTTTGGATTAAGCACTATGTACCCAGAATGCAACGGGCTCTTAAAAAATACATGAAGAGCACACAAAGCGGGGAACAACTGGATGCTAGTTGATGACTATTGTGGCTGAAATGAGGATCTAAAGTACAAAGGCAGGCTGGTGCTGTGGTGGAAATAACAAGGAGAGCATGTCATACTGAAGGGTTGGTTGGGTGGAGTGTGTGGGGTCTGCACAGGTTTGCCCATCGCTCTGCGCTGGCTAAGACTGCCCCCCCCCCAACCCCCCCCCAGTGGGGCGAAAGGTGAGTGGGGCGGACAGCAGACGGTCCATCAAGCGCAAGGTCAAGGCTTGTGGAGATTCGACACGGGGGCCGGTGGTTTCCGCAGCTAATGCAATTCTAATGCAAATCTCTCTTGTCAGGCCAACGGGGTGGAGTGCAGTTATGGTGCAGGGCTGGATTTGGGTGATCTCTCATATTACCCTTATGATTGATCACCGACCCTGTGCCTCAGTCAATAAGACACTAGGAAAAGAGACAGCAAGGTCTGCTGGCTAGGCACCCAAAATAAGCCTCATTCCAGAGAGTTTTTTAAGGTTGGGCTATCAAAGGGGCTATAATTCATATATAGTGCGTAACCTTATCATTAGCCAATGATGTGCATTGAGTTGGTGAGTGACAGGGGAGGGGTACTCCGGGGGCCAATCAGCTTTCAGTTGGGGCCAGTGCCCCTGTGGCCCCACCCCTGTATACGCTCCTGCGAAGAGTGTTAGTGTCTCCAGTGCAACAGTGTTTTCACCTTTAAACTGTCTGTTTTTGGCACCTTTTTTGCAGTTTTAGTGTGGATGTGTGATAATTTGAAGAGGCCGCCCTCATCATGTTTTCTGTGCTGTATTAACAAAAGCTGCCGTTGTCTGAACCTTACTGCCGCAGCCTTGATCGGCCCAATGGAGCACCTCTCTGCCCTGCAGTCTGCCATGTTTTTAGATTTTTAATGTATTTTTTATTGATTACGGTTGCGACATTAACCGCTGTTTTATACTGTGCAGCATCCTAAACATCAAACATTCAAATTTATAAGAGAAAGCCCCTTTCAGTTCAATCAGACATTTAACACTGTCACCCTGTGTCGGTAGTATAAGTTTGTCTTACTAGATTTCTTACTTCCAAACCACAGTGAAGATCAATACTTCACCCGAGTCTTGAGTCGATATGAAACGATCCCATATTTTTCCATCTTCCAGCACCAGGTCGGGCCCGCACCATTTCTCATCTTCAAAGAGACAGGAGGACACACTTCATGTTTTCCCTGCCCATGTCTCCGAGGCAGAGCTGGTGGGAAATCACTCCTGCGCTGACCGGCCTCTCGGACACGCAACACCGACCTTGTCGCCGCTGCTGAGGATCGCCCTCGGACGGCACCTTGTCGGCCCTTGCCACCTCATTTCCTGGCTCGCTCCATCCTTCCAGGCATCCTCCATTACATTCTAATTTCCTCTGGCTCCTCCGTGCTGCAGACGGTGGCTTATTGAATTTTAATAACCGTAATAGACCCTCCTTTTCTTTTGTGACGTCTGTTCCCATAAGCTCGTTCCCAATGTGATCAGGACTCTCCATTTGCTGCCTGCTGTAACTGTTTAGCATACTAGTATTAGCATACTATACCAGTACATGAACATTAGACACATGCAATATAACATAAACCTCTCATCTGTGAGTTCCTTTTGTGGGCAGCAGTGCTGTTTCAGTGGTAGGATTCTTCTCTACCATGTGGGAGGCTTGGGTTCAACTCCAGGCCACTCTAGCGAGCTTTTTGTTGTATGTGCATGATGACAACAAAGACATTATATTAAGAATAGATATTCCTGCAGGTCATAACGAAACATCTAATCTCATAGTCATGCTAACAGGGGACACCCTGGATGAAATTCTAGTCTACAGCGGGACACAGATCTTGACCGATGCAGGGTTTTCTACCTACAGTGTGAGAGATACAAGAGCTGGAGTCTAGCTATAGGCTGCTCAAATATATATTTTTCAGGCCTCAGTCCTGATAAAGTCATTTTAATTCTCAGGGTGTAGCGGCCGATATGAATTCTTGACTGGTGTGAGCTGGCTGGAATGCTTGAACATCGGACTAACAACGGTCCCGGAGAACAGAGCATGAGTAATTTAACAGACGTGGATTAGCGCAGCTTTACAGGGACTCTCGGGGCCAATAACGAGCCGCGTATCAAACTCCCACCCTCATAACACAATCTACAGTGTTCTCTCATTGGTCTGTGGGCGTAGCTATACTGCTTCACGTTTCGGGGCTGCAGTGACATCAGTAGTTGTTAGCCTTGTTCCTCACTGGTGGCTGTCACATGTTTTAATGTATAAATAACATGCAAATCAAAAATTTAAGGTTTCTCTCAGGTATTTAGTTTAGCTTATTACATGTTACTGCTCAAAAGAAAACCTTTGATATTCATAGAAAGGTGGGGCTCAGACTAGCTTATTGCTTGTGCTCTAGTTACTCATCGGACATTGAAACGGCACTTGGCTGTCCCTGTCATGTGGACTAACACCATTCTTTGCGCTCTTTCTGATTGCTGTGCTTTGAAGGCGCCCCCTGGTGTCCGGAGCTGAAAACCGCAGCACAGTCGGATACTGATTAGCTAACGTCTTTGCACTTCCTGACATATTTGTCATGAGACAGCTGAACCCTACAAATATGTAAGTGTAAATTTACAGCTGGAGACGACAGCAACATGGGTGTAACAGAGGGGTTCGATCATGCAAACGAAGGGGTTATGAAGGCGGGGGAGCCTGGACCTTAACAGCTGTGAATAACTGTGGCTCCTTCATTGTAAGGAAATCAGGTGTGAATCCCCAAGAATAGGGTGCAAATCCCCAAGCGTGTTAATTCCCAAGTTCAGGTGTGAATTCCCAAGATCAGGTGTGAATCCCCAAAATCAGGTGTGAATCCCCAAAATCAGGTGTGAATCCCCAAGATCAGGTGTGAATCCCCAAGGTCAGGTGTGAATCCCCAAGCGTGTGAATCCCCAAGTTCAGGTGTGAATCCTCAAGATCGTGTGTGAATCCCCAAGATCAGGTGTGAATTCCCAAGCATGTGAATCTCCAAGCGTGTGAATCCCCAAGACAGGACGCCAGGAACAGAGGAAACAGCGAAAGGGCTACTTATAGATTCACTTGTCTGAAGACAGGCTGGGAAAGCTAGAAAATGCAAGAAAATCAAAGAAACACAGACATGGTACAAATTAGACTAATAGTCAAATCCTTTGTTAGATCCATAATTTGACAACCATGTGGTCTACCGATTTCATTTCAATTAATTTTATTATTGACCTTGGTTTTATACTGACCAGTTTGATAAGTGAGAGAGTATATATTGAAATATAATAAAATGTAAATAAGCAAAACAGATTTTTCATAGATCTTTAACACGTCCCTGAAACAGGCTGTTGTTCCAGTATGTTTCAAGACCAGCACAATCGTTCCAGTTCCAAAGAA